>WURT03128997.1:0-11553 GCA_009936505.3 Holothuria glaberrima | reverse complement strand
GGGGGCTGAACCTTGTTTCGGATCGCCGTCCTGGGGGATGGGTCTAAAATTTTTCGATATTTGAAGGTCCTTAGATGAGAATTGGTGCATCATTTTGGACAAATGTTAAGGTGAATTACTGCAAATTTTTTGACATTTCTTGCTTAAATTACTGCAATTGTTTGACATGTTTTCAAAGAAGAATAGGTGTCTCCTTCCCCTTTGCAAAATTTTCGATATTTGATGGTCCTAATATGCGACTTGGTGCATATTTTGGACAATTTTTAAGGAAAATTACTGCATATTTTTGACATTTCTTACTTGAATTACTGCAAATTTTCGGAAATTTTTTTTTTCAAAGTGGAAGGGGTTTCCCCTCCCCCTTTGAAATTTGTTTGGATATTTGGGGGTCCTTAGATGCGATTTGGTGCATCATTTTGGACAAATGTTTAGGTAAATACTGCAAATTTTTGACATTGCTTACTTAAGTAACTTCACATTTTTGACATTTTTCCGAAGAGGAGGGGCTTTGGAAAATTTTTGGATCTTTGAGAGTCCTTAGATGCGATTTGGTGCATCATTTTGGACAAATTTTAACGTAAATTACTGCAAAATTTTGACATTTCTTACAGAAGAGAGAAATAAAAAGTGGAAAATGGAGGGGGGGGGTGAGACTGAAGCATACTTTCGCCCCCACAAATTTTTCTTGTGGTCGTCCCCCAGCCCCAAACCGCTTCCTACGCCCTTGGTAGACTGCATAAAATGTTGAGAGGTAGGAGACATATTATTCACGTAGCAACAACGAGTCTCTGGCAGGGTAGACGAAGCAAAGACGTTCCGAAAGCCGTCCAGACGTCGCACGCTCGGCATCCTGCGCGTACATAAAACCTAGTGGGAACCCCGCCAACGCAGTGGGAAATCCATGAATGCAACAGCAACGTAGAAAGTGCTTGGTACCAGCGTAGCGTGGACGGAGCTTTTTTTCAATTTTGAGGGATTTCCTCGGAGACCGAGAAGTTGTCGCAACGTTTTGTTGATTTTTCCGAAAATCCGAGAGCGTAGCGTGATCTTCGTCCAGTGTGACGGGATATTATCGGTCACCGAACATCCCACGCCCAATAGCGTACGTGATGAATTGACCACACAAGAGCACATATTGTGGACACTAGGCAGATATAGGCCTATATGGTAGTCATGCGGTTCGCCCAGTGTACTATCGGGCTAATCAAATGTTGTTCACATAAAGGCCACGTCACACATCAACGAATTGCGCGAATGGTTGTTGTCCGGTGATTGTGTGTATTTAACGTAATTCACCCGCTTCTCGTACGTTATGCAATAGTTGATGTACGGTAGGCATCCGTTGATGTGGTATGGAGAGTGCGGCCAACGCATCACTACCCACCTAACGAATGTCTGATGCATCACTGCCGAGAACAACGGGCTGTGAACGGGCAGTGAACGGACCGTCGAGGCCATCCAAAAAGGTCGGGCCCTTGGCAATTCTCAACAGTATAGTCAGACCTACGACAGAAATGGGGAGACACACAAAATTGGGACTTCAGCAAAGGGCCGCAATACTGCAGGCACAGATACACATGCTGCATTCCCAACTTGTGTATGAAAGGAACAGGAGAAGTCATCGCAGGGCACAGCAGAGACGACGGTGAGTTATGCACTTTTGTATGAAAGACACAGGAGAAGGCATTGCAAGGCACAGTAGAGACGACGGTGGGATAGGCAGTGGCTCAGTAGCCGTTTGGAGGCGATTTTGTTGGGCATGCTGAAGATGCGATGAGCTGTGATGTGGCCGGTGGTCCAATAGGCAGGAGAATGCGAACTGATTTCCGTTACAGCATGCCTTGACCTTTTACGCTCTCTTCAAAGTTTGACCAACGTTGACTGTTCGTTTTGTGCGTTATTCGTAGGTTTTGCATTCGTTTGTTACGGTACACATCCGGTCCTCATTCGATATTGTTCTGTGGCGCTCGGCAAGCTGAACTTTTCTAGTCCGTTTCCAATTCGCAAGTCTTTCGGTCGTCGTACGTTCCCTTCGTTCCATGTTTGTTAGTGATTCGTTCATGGAGTAGATTTCTATGCCAAATACCGGCTTTCGACAATGCATAGTAAAATTTTACATTCGTCGATGTTGGTTTAGCATATTCGTTAATGTGTGATAGGGCCATTACATAACATATATACGTATACTGTACGTTCGTTCGGAAAAGAAAAAACGTGGAAAGTTAGCCCGCGCAGAGTCATCGTACTGATTGAGGGCATGTGCGATACAGGATGGATTTTAGAACATATTCACACGCGCTATGAAGGTAACGAGTTGTGAAGGCAACTAGAGCTGCAGCAATGCTAGGCTTGTAGCGCTATATTATTAGAGCGCAGATGAGTAGGCGGGCCCGAGCAAGCGAGTGTAATTATTGAATTATTAAAACTCATACATGGAATTGATTCATTTCAATGATAGTATTTAGGATGGAACTGAAATGTAAAAATTAGGCGTGAAACGAAGTCAAGTCATATCGTTGTGTGGATGCCAGAATGGCATGCCTGTTCAAATTACTTCAATCGATTTACAGGTTTGTGCATCGCAAACTGCAATGCGATACCGGCTATTGCGGACCCTAAACCTTATCCACAGTGTAAGAAAAATATCTTTCAAGCAAGAAACAGACGGTCGTAAGATGTTTTCACCCAGAATGGGAGCATTTGCGTATGCCCAGCTAAAGGTGAGAACGTTCAACGGAGTTTTAACTAGGGTTTAGGTGTAAAACAAGCGGAGATTCTCAGTCCAAGGTGTCACCTTTTCATTTTTAAACTCAACCTGCGTAGTGGCATTCAAGTCTGGGACTTTTTTTTAATACGGAACACAAAGGATTTCACAAACTAAAGAAAAGTCAGTAGAACTGCGTAACGGCTTATCATCCTTCGAGATGAAGCATTTCTCTTTGCCTTAAATGGCAGATGAAGTATGCCGGGTATGTTCTTAGCGATCGCCTTCAAATTGAGAAGTATCACACGATTAATTACCCACAAAGCTGCCGGGACTTATATGGCGAGTAACTGGACCCCACCCCTTAAGGGAGCCCTCTTAGTCCCAAGGATCCGTAGACGTATCATCACACCTAGTTCTCAGTGGATGCTTTCTACTAGGGCCTATATTATACAAATAATGAATGTTTATGAGTGCGATAGTATAAATAATTTCATGAGTTGAAAGATTGAATGATCTATTCAACGAGGCGAATGAAAAACACGAAATGGAAAACATTCATTATTTGTTTTATGTAACACCTGACTTCCTAAATCATAGATTTTGGTCAAAATTTGATTGAACGTAACCCCATGGCTGACGTCACCGCCATGGGTTAGTATATACTAACCCATGACCGTGGGTTAGCACCGAATAACCCATGGCATGTGACGACCAATCCTCCAATCAGATGTAGAGAAATTAATAAGGTGTTACATAAACACAATATGTCACCGCCCGGTTTTCGATGCGCACGCTTAGCTCATTAATCCCGGTATAGATGTTATCATGTAAAAACAAATGATTATAACATAAGTCTAAAAAACAATTACAACTCAAGAGAATGAGTAGCCTGCTTTTGAGGGAGCTAAGATTTCGTTCCAGATTTCTAAAAATGAGTGCCTTCCGGGCCTAATCATTGGCATTTAACCGATATTTTTTTTATTCTTTTTTTTTTTTTTTTGCACACCTCCAAAACATTTTGGTGATCCTAAAAAGTGTCGCGAGTCGACAGATTTTAGTTCGAAAAGCCAACTTACAGAATTAAAATGGCAACATGAGCACAGTTCGAACACCGTTGAAACTACTGTTTGAAAAGATAAAGATTAACTTATGTGAGAATATAATTTATCTTATCACCACATTAAGAAAACACCATTAAGTCGAGAGGACTACTTGACGAGTTCCTGTTGCTTATCCCAGACACACAAACAGTCAGAAATCATTATCAGACAGACATGTTCGCATGTAGAGTTAATTTACATCGTCGTCGGCAGAACAGCTTATCTGGGGGAAAGAGATAATAACATCGTGAAATATTTTTGGAAAACATTAAAGATGTCAATCACCTTATGTATTCCGTAGTAAATTTATTTGACTTTAAAGGCCATATTCGGTCGACAAGTACGAATTTTGAAATAACATTGATTAAGCCTTATCTAATCATTCTGTTCTCCTACTAGTACGTACTTTGACGCCTCCCAATTACTGGGAAGTAACATACCATTATGCATATAATCATAGGTTCATGGGATCCGTCCAATTTGGTGGGGGTAAAAACTTATTGCCCAAATTTTCGAACCTCATTCTCGAATTTTACTCTTGCTAACAGCCCTGCAAAGCAAAGGTGCAATGCGCCCAAAATAGCAATCAGGTATTTGGTGGCAATACTTGTTTGAGCGGTTTCTCCATTCGAACTTTTTTTCAATGATCTGCTAGAATTTCGACCAATTTTTTACCAAAAAAAAAAAATGCGGAGAAACTGTCCCCTATTCTCTGGCCTGTAGGCCTATGACAATAATATATAAGAGATAACCTTGTAAATTGACCAATGCCCACTTGGTTAAGCTCATAGGCATACAAAGCTCTTCATAATGTCTTAAAACATATCTATTTAATGCGTTGGTCTTTTGAATCTCTCTCTGAGTAACGTGGACTGCACATCGTGGAACAAAGTCGAAAAATTGTCGGTTGCCGAAAAATAACCATTTTCCCCAAATTTTGTACTGGATCTTTCGCTGTAATTTCTCTCCGCGCGATGAACATGAAAGCATACCAGGCACACGCCTATGAAGAGAGTTGTAATAGGGAACTGGTGAAGTACTTCCATGGTCAAACTTGGACCAAAGAATGTACTCAAATCCACAGGATAGATACAGTGTATTTAGAGTACCTGTCTTGCAAAAGAGAAGTATCACTTTCAGGTCTAAATTTATCAAAAATACTAAACAGTTATAAATAATAAATTGGGTGACCTCATGAAATAATTGCCCCAAAATTTGCCCATTGAATTCACTCAGAATAGTACTTACCTTGTGAGACGGAGCGAGGAATAAACCTTTCATGTATGAGATATACTTTGTAAAACTACCACAAACGGGCCCCTAGAAAGACGCAGTTAAATTGCTTTTAATCCCCTCAGGCTGGTCGTAGATCATTGTGCTATGAAGTACTTAGACGTGTATAGAGTGTAATTAATGAACGCATACTCTGCTCACAACACATTACTCCTCTAAACTTAATACTCGTATTCGTCTTCATCAATTTGTGTGAACTCGTGCTAGACTTGTAGTGAGTACGTATACTCGCATAGGTACTTGCACTGGTGTTCAACTGTAAGTAGTGAATACGTACTCGCATTCGTGCTTGTACTGGTATTCAACTATATACACCCATATGCGACTTATGCCACGCTCGTAATTGGCATCATATTGAATGACATTGTAATCTTTTGAACTTGTATCTCTAGCCGAAGTAAATCAAGAGACACTTCTTTGTACTGTTACTCTCGATAAAGTACTCACACTGCGATTCTGATTCGAAAACGAAAGGGGCGTGGCCAGGGTAATTTACGTAGGGTGGAGAGGGTAGGGAAAACTGTGGGAAAAGATGAACCGTATACTTTGGCTCAGATTGCATTTCTCGGAATCATGTTTGTAATTTCTAAATTGAACAACTTTGGCAATTTACAGCAGTTGTTCCGTTAATCAAAAGACAGAAATACTTTGAAAACATTTCAAATTCCTTCTTTGAAGAAAAGTGACAACAATCTCAACATTCCTCAATGTGCGGGCACGCCTGTGTTCACGGATTTTCAAAGTTATTTATTGATTACCACTTAGTAGTCTCTCTCTCAGTCTCTTGAGAATGGTTAAGTTCTTTCTACTACAGAGAGTACAAGGCAACTGTACTTGGAGTATAAATTGGGATGGATTAGTTCTGTGGACTTGCCCAAAGTAATTCCAGAATAGACGGTGCTTGCAATGCACGGTTCTTCGGGTCGGCGTGCATGCAAACGAAGCGTACCAAGAATGATCGATCCCAAACCAGTCATACTAGATATTGGTATTTAATGTAACATATCTCTAGTCAAACTAAGTTGATGTTTATATCCAAGAGCAAAATAAGGCTTAACTAGTTAGATTGATCTTCCAAGAGAGGAAAATTCAGCATATCAAGCTAAACTGTTGGATTGGAAGCCATCCACATAATATGATTCATCATCCATTCAATTTATAGCCTTTTCTATATCAAATTATGGTTTAAATCATAAATTTTATGTAGATATTACAAAAATTGACCACCAAAAAACAACGGTATCAGCTATAGGCCTACTAGATTTTAAATATTTAAAAAATGCTTCCAATCTTGCCGCCAGTAATTTCTGAATTTTCAAGCTTTTTCATATGAACAAAAACGCCAATAATTATGCATTTGCCTACACCGTGTATTATTTATGCAGCCCATTTGATCACACTGTTATACATGTAATAAATCTGTTTCATCATCAGCACAGCATGTTTCTCTTAAATGGTTAAAGCAGGCTGATATTTACTCGTTTCTAGTGCAATATTTAGAGCTTTTGAAACAGTTCTCCCTTTTAGTATTCCTTTTTTGCAGCACCGGATGAATTTACTTCACAGTACAGTTCAATTGAAGTAGTTTTTAATATTTTGCCTGTAAAGTATTTTCCCGAGATAATCAGTTTTCTCGGAACATTTTTCTTCTTTTTAATAGAAAGATGTGTAATGAGACGCCCGAGTCAATATTTTTTACCTCAAGTAATTATGTGAAACATGAAGGAAACAACTCTTATCTAAAAGTCTTATTTCACGTAGAGCACGCGTGTTGGCACGTTTATGGCATACAGCTCGACTGCTGTTTAGCTCACGGGATACATTATTTGGCTTGGGAGGCCGTATGTTCCCAAGAACTTGAGTATTTTAATCATTGAAAGACAACCCGCGATGTACAAGCTTTTACAAATGTGTCGATAATGTGCACTGCATGATGTATATATGATTTCTACATCTGACGTAAGATTGAAATATGAGGCAACCGTAAACGAAGTACATAGCCTACTGCTGCAGCAGTAGTGGGATCTGCTATCATTCAAAGTTTTGCAGATTTACTTTCAGTCTTCTGCAATCATCGGCTCCTCATCCCCCGCCAAAACACACTCACAATTTCGGATAATGAGCACTTAGTCTGGGCAACTATCTCATTTTTTCGAAATAAGGGAGAAACGAAATGATAATTTCCATTTTTTTCTTTTCCTCACTAATTTTTTCAAACAATATAAGAATGGGTATTTATTGTGCATTTCGAAATGTTACTTTCTTGTGAAGGTTCAGCAATAATCAGGTAGTCAGAGTTATGGTTAAGTTTTGTCCTTTATCGCCAAAGACCCCCGAATTTTGCGATATATAGGAATTCCCTTTTCGTGTAATATTTTCGGGCGAGGGCAGTCTTCCCGAGTCATTCATGAAAGTTCCAAATCATTTATCCTATCGGGATAAACAATGGCGTAGGAAGGCTCGACAGGACTAATACTAATTAGTATGGTCCAGTCTGTATGAATAAATCGTCTACACTTAAGTATGATGGGTAAAATCTGCTTTTCTGAAAGAAATAGAGCTAAGGGAAAGAAACTAACTCGTGGCATTCACCTCGATCTGTAATAACAACGTTTATTTTCCGTAAACATAATAAAACGGTGTTTTGAGCAGAAATGGGAAGCCTGTTCACCAGATTTTTGTCTAGGCTACCTGAGACGATATCTGCAGTTGGAGATTACTAAGAGTCGGTTACCCAGGATGACACCTGCTTTGCTACGATGATTCAAACGTTGTTTCCAGCTAATAGGTTCGTAGATGTATAGGCTAGTATTCGATCATTGTCATTAATATTCAGTTTGAATTCTATCAGCTATTTACAGCTATTTCATCGTTTAAACGTTTGTGCGTGTACGTGTATGTGTATATGTGACGTGTGTGTGTCTCTAACGCACGTAAGCCACACGAGTTAGAAGAATAGTCCAAACCCACGGGTTTGGACTATTCTTCTAGCTCGTGTGGCTTTATTTTTGATATAATATAGAGAAACTGATTCTAAGCATTCTGGTGAAATTTTCATTCAATTTCCACGATCCGTTCTCAATATATTACCAACTAAAGTTATCACATTTTCTACCAGAAGTCAACTTGTAGCAAACAGGCGTGTTGTCATGGCTTCACCGAGGCTTCATTGAGGACCAATGTTTAGTACGGTATTTCTTTATTTTTCATGCCATTGTTTTGACCTTGGATTAATTAGGGTTGCTATCTAGCCCGTAAGGCATACAAAGTTTAAAAAATTCCACTGCTCAGGATGCATTTATGGTATGAATATTTTGTAGGTTTGTTGTACAAAATTGGTAGTAAATTTTAAAGAAAAACGAAACATTCCCCTTCAATGTGAAGCTTTGACATTACACCTGGTTAGGAGCCTAAAGTTCACTTTTGGTAGCAAAAGGGGCAACTTCAATTGCTAATATCTCGAGAACCGAACGTTAAATGAATGAAAATTTCACAGAATGCTCAGAATATGTTCCTCTTTAACGTATCAAACATAAATTTGGGTCTGGACTATTTTTAAGTAGTCAGGAATGAAACAGCCTGGATCAAACTCGGCATTGTTTGGTCAGTTGAGGTACTGTTATATAAAAGAAAAGACCCTTTTCGTTGCCCGATTATATCGGATGGATCAAATGACGCCTGCCTCTCCATCGATCTGTGGGCCACCCTTCTATAAACGGTTTGATTAGGTAAGTTAAAATTCTTGCTTGCCTAGACGAAACCTCCAGACATCGAATAAGGGCGATGTCGAATTAAAATAAGAGGTCGGTGTCCCGAGGGGACTTGTCTTAAGAGTTTGAGGTTCATCACGGTGCTTTACGAAGTCTGTCAATAACAGCCCGTGTATGTCTATGAGCCAAACTTATCGCCATATAAAACTGAAGCAGGTTCGGCATATACGTATGTAATGTTACATTTTGCCTACTATAGGTGATAATATTCACAGATAAAGCATACATTATCGATATTCTTAAACTCATTCCCCGCGGTTTCTGGCGATATGTTACCATTCAGCGTGAGGCTCGTGTTCACAGCGGGTTGAAGCGTGTATCTGTCGTGTGTCATTGTTTTATATCGATATATAGACAACGAATGACCGCGCGTTGTATGTCGTCCACTTTTATTACAACATCGTGCATGTAAACGGTAAAGGTATATGATCTTTCATCGCCAATGTCACTAACTACACCGGTGGCTTTCCCTGCAATAAATTAGCTGCATTTTCTCAAAATATGCACAGTGGCATCCCTTTAATCTCTCAGACGTATACTGTACTCATGCAGTATTTGTTCTGTGATTGCTTTGAAACACCACTGTATTCCTAAAATAAATGAGTTTTTCGATATTTCTTGTTTCCATTTTCCTTTAAACATTCCGAGGTGCAAGCGCGATCTTTAGCTATACATATTAACCATCTGAGACAACCCGTTCGGAATTAACCACTGTGGGTATACTCCGTGAAAAAAACCAAGCACCTCTCATGAATTTTCAAATCATTCTACCTCCCGATCCAATACTATCAGTCACTATCAATGCGTTTTAAAATTCCTTCTCTTAGCCACAGTTTTTACAAACTCTTCGAATACCATATAGGCACATAATTAGGTCTTCAGAATTTCGAGAGCTAGAGAAATAAATCGAGATTCACACTAAAGCATCGTCAAGGGTGCTTCAGTAATGTGACGTATGAAGAACTGTGATATGAAACGGTACGAGCTCAATGCTTGGAGTTGAGACTGCCATTTTCCTTCGAGATGGAACTGCCTTTACAAATGAATACAGAGTGCATATTCCTTTTCCCGTTGAAACGATGACATTACCATTATTTCAGCATTTTTTGTTTACTCTCGTCTGAAAAAACTGCACAGTCTGGAGATATTTTTGCCTTAAAGATTGACAAGTTTTTAACAGAGCATGCAAAAAAAAGGAGGAAGGGGTAAAGCCCCTTTCCTTAATTCTTGCAAACTCTACTGATTTTAACTTAAGCCGGGCCTGCATTTAGAACATTTATATTGTGTATTTACCTCTAGTCTTGGCTAGGCGATGACACTCATATTCTCATCGTTGTAACTTTAAGGCTTCTCGCAGTCGTAGGGTGTGGTTGACGTTTGAGTTATAAAGCGATTTAGTAGAGAGAACGGCCCTTCAAGAATTGCTGGTTGACTAGAATCTCTTCAAAAGGCTATGTTTTTACAAGGTCTAGCAAGTTGGCGCGCGAATGCAGCAACAGCTCGGTAAGTTCTCTTTGAAAATACGATTTGCTCTGGGTAGATTGAATGTATCTGTCTGCAGACTCGGTCTCCCAGATGTATGTTCTCTTTAATGAATACGACATAAGGCTTTGTGTCAGTCTATCTCTCGGTGTAAATTCTTTCTCGGTATTTTCAGTACGACTGTTAGCTTTCAGAACACTAATGAAACCATTCTAGAAATTTCTTCCTTCAAAAGAACTATAAGAAAGTTTTGGCATCAAATTAGAATAATGACGTAATCATTCTCGATACCCATGCAAATTTCTAGAAGTTGGAAGAAGGCTCTATAGTAGTCTGTAGACGTCTGAAGAAAGGTCCAGAGGACCCGAGGTTCTCATGTAATTCAGCGCATTTTAACACGCAGGGTGACAAATATGCGGTTTTGTCTGGTGCCGGTAAAGAACCCTTGGACCCGTCCCTTACTTATGTGAAATGTAAGTTGGGAAAGTTGAAACTTTTCTTCAGTTTCCATCTAGTTCGGATCTTGAAGTTGAGTAGTTGGGAGAATTTTTATCGTTTGGGTTGAAATTTGTTGCCCTTTAAGATTTTCACATTTTTCTTACTTTGACAGCCTAGTTTCCCATCGAAGCAAGATTTTCCTCCATTTTTGTGCTGTTATTGTGATTTAGAATGCAGTTTGCAAAGGTAAATCGAATCTTGAAACTAATCAGGGGAAAATATTAAAACTGACCAGTTCTTTAATTTGATTTTTGTTTACCGTCAAATGTGATCATATTTCTAAAAGGTACGGATGTGCTTAAAGTCCTTAGATAGGCTAGGAAAGGCAACACGATCCATTTGTACACCGAACTTACAATAAAAGGTTTAACTGTGTATGTGTGTATGTATGTGTGTATGTGTATGTGACACCTAGCTTGTTAAAACGATATCTCAAGATAGCAATGACCGACACTTTTCATAATTGGTATAAAGATTTGTCATGTTGAGAGGAAGAACCATATTTTTGGTGGAGGTCAGAGGTCATCTGAGGTCATCTGAGGTCACCAGAGGTCAAAAACCGAAAACCTTGTAAACACGATTTCTCGAGTTAGCAATAACCGGCACTTTTCATATTTGGAACGTCCATTTGTCATGTTGAGAGGAAGAACCCTATTGTTTTTGGTGGAGGTCAAAGGTCATTTGAGGTCGCCGGAGGTTAAAC
>WURT03128986.1:0-11554 GCA_009936505.3 Holothuria glaberrima | reverse complement strand
CCAGAGTAAAGTAAATTTAATAGTTCGATTTCGTTCACTGGCCTTGTTTGTCACATTTTGCCCTGGTTTGCCCCATGTGTCGACTTGACATAGCTTTCCCCACTTTGACCCAGATTTCAAGGTGTGGCAATCATGCAGGGAAAAGTGTGGTCCTGTGTGTCAGCTTGGTTCCAATACCACATGTGTCACCACGCATTACCACACTTTTTTTCCTTATGTATTTTCATATGCTCTGCCACACGTGATTATATGTGTTCACGTGTGACACGCCACACTTTTTTGTAAGGGTACCGTTTTTGCCTTTATCTGCTTTCTTGAAAGTCACTGCACCTTGTGCCAAAATGTGATCACTGTTTTAACTGTTATAGGGATACAAACCCTCTCCGTACAACATGATATGCAAGAAAACTGCATTTTCAAAGGTTATATAAACATTTTAATTTCAAAGGAATCAAAAGCAGATAATGTGAGATGTCACGTACAAGAAGGACATCAAGAATTATTACGCAATCGACTGTTTCGCATTAAGTGAATAAATTTCAACATTTTACACCTCAGTTACCGATTAAGCTATACAAATTGGAGCTGGATTAATGAGATTCATTTTCAAACCTCTCAAATATATATTCTGTACACTTAAACGTTTCCATCCGAAGGACGTGGTCTATTTTCATCCTTTAGTCTCTTTCCCAAAGGCTGGAAGGGGTGGAGGATCCTTGTTCTGCACTACTGTTTGAATGCTCAACCTACCAAAGGGGACAACTTTCTGAGTAGGATAACTTCTTGAGACGGACAACTTCCTGTTCTAAATTAACAACCAAATACCCACTTTTAATTCACGTATCTAGACCCTCTTAACATCGATGAAAACAGCTATGCCCAACAAGCAAATTTTCGTCCCCAGAAAATTTCCGAGTAGTTCCACCGGGATTTGATCCGGGGACCTCTAGTATGCAAGGTAGGACACTCAAACCACCAAGCCAAGTCCAACACCAAGTGTGGCGTTTCGTAACGACTATCAACTGCAGTCTTTTATACTCACACATTGATCCCGAAGGAATTTACCTGCTTAACATGCAGTTTTCTTTTTTCTTTTTGTTATCTGAAGAAGCCTTAACTTTGGAGTGTAATATCGATATTGTTATTAAGATGAAAAGTTGTATGTATTTCGCATTATTTGTGCTTGACCAGTGGAAGTGTGCTTAAGTTCTGACATAAAAACAAGGCAGACTAAACAAAAACTAGATATTGTTAAATACCCTGTAGTACTATTTTTGCTAAAAAAATACTTTTGATGCCACTATTTGTGCACCTGCTTAGTTCTGATGGCGCATAAAGCTATCAAATCTCTTTTCTTTAGGTTTTTCAAGTTGAATTGTATGTACATACCGTCATGATTCAATAAATCATATATTCCATAGTGACAAATATACTGTAAAACATTATTACATTACAAATAAAAGGGTTCAGGTCTTACTTTCTTAGGTTTACGTGTGCCAAAAACTTCAACGTGCCAAAGTATATATGCAGTAAAGTTTGGAAAGGCAATCTTATTGGTCTAACACCCACCCTCATACCTAATTCAGTTAGAGAGATACCGTATGGAAAGACTGAATCATAGTTAATATTAACTATGGTATAACAAACAGTATAATCGGAGTAGTACAATTAGTGACGTCACAAAAAACTGCTCAATCGATCACTTTTGGGGTAAATAAAACTTCAACTTTGATATCTCAGGGCAGAAAAGTTCTGTGAAAGTGGTAGTTTATTCATTGATGTTAATTTTACAATCTTTGAAACACAATGTTTTCGTAATTTGTGACTTTTGCTACAATTAAATTCAAATTAGAGAGTAGCGACTGACGACTCCCGTGACACTATGACAACTTTCAAAAGTATTTCCTAAAAAGGCCTATTGTAAAAAGTCTAGAAAAAGGTTTTTTACTGATTTCCGGAAACAGTCAGTGGCACTAGGCTATCTCAGCGGAGCGCCAACGTCAGTTGGCGCGGAGCGTAGAAAATTTTGGCCAAAGATACCCCTTGATTACTCGAAATGGCCCTTTCCAGGTTTTGCAAGGTGAAACTATGACAACTGTGAGAAGTATTTCCTAAAAAAATAAATAGACCTATTGTAAAAAGTCTAGAAAAAGGTAAAGTTCTCTGATTTCCGGATCTGCCTGGTTGATTTCATGGGGGGGGGGGGTATAGTGTACAGTATCCCCCATCCAATTTCATGGGGGTGATATATCCCCATCCCCCTTCCGGATCGCCGCCCGTGCCAACAATGCGTTGGTGTCCGTCCCTTTGAAATAATTTGCTTACAAGTCACCTTCGTAGCAGGTGTGGAATATGTACTCCTTTTTTTACGTACACGATTAATAGTACAGCCAATACAATGTCCCCCAAGCGGCCAAGTTCGCGGTTTAGGCCTGTCATATTAGCTGTAAAGCTCTAGGTTCCAAGTTATGCGAATGTGGTTACTGGTGACTGAGGTTTCGACTTTCGTGAAACCAAAATTAAATCTAACCAGGGAGTTGCTATTGACAAAGTTTGCAATAATTTATAGATGATGAGGCCTAAGGATAATAGCGTTTCTTTGTGCAGTCGTCCGGTTTAAACTGTTATATTATCCAGACGGGGCATCTTATAGGCAGGCTGATCAAACGTAAAACGGATGGCTACAATCAACATTATGCCAATATTTGAAAAAGGTAATTGAAAAAATTCGAAAAACTCGGTCGTGACTTTATGAAAAGGACTCGAATTGGATCAAAAACACACCTGAGTAACTGAAACCAATCATCCGCTCTCGAGAGCTGAGTGTCTCACAGCAAACATATGTCAACCGAAAAATAAAAGAAAATTATTGGGGCTTTGTTGACTTAGAGCGTTACTTCTACGGGATAGTTGGGTATAGTACGTTTGGTGTATGCCCAAGAAGACGAAACACCGCAATAGTACGTCTAACCCCAAATCCAAGTGACGACCAATTTTGTGTTGAAATAACTTGAACTGAGACAATAAAATAGGGTAACCTAAACTGATGAATCGCATGTGACTGGATAAAGCAGTGCATGATATGTAACTTTTCACAAATCACTGCTGACTGGCTAAAAGGGGATATTTCATGATTACGAAACTACTTGTACTGAAATGAACTCAAAGAGTCCTGAAGATCGGTGATTAGCTGAAGAAATTTCCGAAGTTTTTTAGGTTTTTCTTTCTTTTCTTTCTTTTGTAAGGTTTCTCTTGTCGCCACTTGTTTTAATATAGAGTTGATGCTCACGCCGAATTATGTTTTTTAAAAACTCTCTCTCGTGTCCGACAAGCCTGTTTCACCAATGGTGGCATTCTTAAAGATATCATATTTCTAAGGTTAATGAGAGCTATCAAAAATGGGTTAATAGCTATTGAAAGCTAATACACTAGGTAATAAAAGAATATAATTGATACTAGAAGCGTCATATGGGGGTTGGTTGGGAAGCCATATTACGCATCAGTTGATTATCGAAAGATCCAGGAAAAGGCTAAATGTAAATGAAATCTTTTTTTAAAGAAATTGACCCAAGCCGAAAGTAACGGGTTGCGGCTTTTAATTGAGTTTCATACGGACCAGCGTATAGTGTCGGTTAAACCATGGAAGTAAATGTCCCTATTAAACGAATGAGCTTTCCTATATAGACGTTACTAGAAAAAACATCAAAAGCGGAGATTCGAGAGAGGGTAAAGAAGATTACTCAAACGGAATAAAGAGATTAGAAAGTGTGTAACTTTGAAACCTTCTTGCGCCATGACGTCTGTTCGCTATACCGTTGTGTTCCGTATTCATCCTATGTTCTTGGTCGGCTTCAGTTAATGAGCCGTGTTAGAAGTATTACAGCTAGGTGTATAGTGAAAGCCACTTACCGGTCGATAAAAATAGATACAATCGAGAACCACCAGAATTTAACATTCAACGTAGAGTTAACGACTGTCTTTGTTCCCAAAGTATATTCCAATTTAGGAATTCATCTGTGTGATTTACCATAATCTTATAACATACATGTACTACAAAAAAAAAAAAATGAAAAACTCAGCAACAGCAACAACCACTAACCTCTAAACGAGACCCGTTTACAAATCATTTTCGCATTTTACAAATCAAGCATACAGTTGCAAGTAATTAACTAAAGTAAATATCCACCTTGTCATTTAAAGGGACAAGTCAGTCACACAAAACTGAATTAGCATAAAGTTCATGGATGGTTCGTTTGAATAGTGTGTCCACAGTTCGTCTTTGACAACAATTTTGTAACTGAATTTGTAAATTTATGAAAAAATACCCCTTTTTTACTTCAGAATACCACATATATGCTTTGAAACATTATGAAATATACTTAAAATAGAGAAAAGATGAGATTTGTAACATTCAGTTCATCTCTCACAGTAGCCTAGTGGCGACTGATTATTCACTTTAAAGGCAATAGGCAGTCGCTCCAAAATTTGCTTGAAAAATCAGCAAACTCTTGCAAATTATCTCTTACTGCATTACAAGCACCTCTGAAAATTTTTCGAACATAACCATTACAAACAATAGGTAAATCAAGGCAAAAGTCTCTTTTAATTTCACAATTCACTAACAAAAATATTGTCACATGTTCAAAATAGGCCATTCATGAACTAGAGTGACGAGGTATACCAACTCTGATTGGAGTGATTGCATTTTCCCTTTCAGTGGATATGGTATATCATGGAAGGTAAATCAGCTTTGTGAACAAAGCGATGTCGTACATGTGCTACTAGTCTTTCTATCTATTTCTCTTCGTTCGTATTTTTCATTGTCAAGAAAATGCAACTTTTGACAGAGATCCCTTGGTTACTTTAACCACGAAATGTGTTAATGATGTTAATTTCAATTTGAATGTTTTTTAGAAAGAGAAATAACGCTCATGTTCTTTTGCCGTGGAATAAACGTGTCATGCAACCACGTGTTGCGCTGTAGTTTGTAAGGTTTTGTCCATTTTGTCACTATCATTTTACGAGCGAACAGAGCGTAGTCTTTCTTCTCAACCCCTGCTTTCATTAATCAAAGACACACCGCATGATAAATAAGAAAATCGATGATGTTCAGCCCAACATGAGCCATTGACATTTATTTAAACATAAAATAGGCCTACAAACTTTGCACATTTGTTATTGACCCCCTACAATCCAAAGTTCTGATCTTGTAAAAATCATGAAAAATCGATTATCCCTTCAAAGAACAACATTAAAATGCTTTGCATTACATGAATTACGAAGAATTAAAGAGAGATCAGCCGTCGATGCTTTTCGTTTCTTTTTACAGCTGTGAGAGTTCAGAGTACTTTATGATAGTAGTCAGTGACTACTAGTTTAATTTGTTTGAACAACAGTTTTTGTACCGTTACATCTATAAAACAAACCTAGCATTTTAAGCTCTCAAAATGGAATAAAAGAAAGCGTAGCCGCAAGCTAATGCGGTTAGCTTCAAAGATGTTGCTACAAAACAGGGGGCACTTGCGCGAATAGGCTTCAGTAGCACTTAGAGAATAATAACAACAGTGGCCACAGGCAAAGTCTGAAAAGAGACAAGTTTAAAAGAATAGCATGCCTCTGGGCAGGTCATTAGTTGTGTGCATAACGAACATGAGTGGTTGAAAGAAAGTCATTTTTATCACCTGTAAACATTTTCTTCTTTTCTTTAACCCAGGTTATCACTGGTCAGGGAGGGTGTCTCAAAAGTTTGTCCTATTCATTGATTCCTTTAACCTAATGGGTCACGGTCGATCGGCTGATTGCAGTCTGCCTTGATGATAACGTTCACCACTGCTCAACCGCGATTGACTATTTCTATTAATCGTTAAGACGTTTGAAACAAGATTAAATGCTCCCAAAATTTCAGGTACCAAGCATTGTAACCTATCATCATGGCTTTGATGTTAACCCCCCCCCCCCCACATGATTTATTCCATATCTAAAACAAAGGGAGAAAACAAAAGAAGTTGGGATGAAATTTGAACAAAACCACTAATATAAATTTCGTAAATATTCATGTTGGATGTTATTTTAATTTGCTTCTTACTTAAGAAAAATTGTCCAGACTCATTTTTTTTTCTGAAAAAGGTTAAAGAGGAAATTGATCTAAGTATTCTTGTAAAATTTTTTTGTGTTGGTTTTTCCAGATATCAAAGGCTAACGCTGTCACATTTTTTTTACTAAAAGGGCGGGTACTGGAAGCAAGCAGGTGTGATGTGATGGATTCTCATTGACGAGCAATTTTTCTTTCCTTACCTTTCAAATTACTGTTTTGAAATTAAATTGAATAATGTTGTTAGTTTGGGTATATATATATATATATATATTTAACGCTTAAACCTGTTATAGTCCAGGTGCTAAAAGTATGGTTACGCTATATTTTAAAGAAAAAAATTGACGCCTTTGTGAATTAATAACATCGCACCTGCTGGCTCAAAGCTAACTTTTCGTGATAACTTCAGCGGCAATATCTTGACAATAACAGGACAAAGTGGCTAAATGGACGTTTCACTACAATGACTAGGTTACTTTTTAGCATATCAAAATAAGTTAGGTTAGACTACTTTTTAAGAGATTTGAATTCAGAAGGAACTAATACAAACTGACAACTTTTAAAAATTTTCCAGTTTAAATCATATCCTTGACTTCAAGATATCTTGTGCATATTTCCTTTAATAGGTAAGCCGTTTTATTCCTTTCTTCTCATATCCATAGGCGTACAAGGCCGGTGACAGGGGAGTCTGCCCCTAAAATTTCTGAGGTCAAAAATTCGGGCAAAAATATGACAAAAATTCGGGCACAGAACAGGTAAAATTCCGGCAGAGATGAAGAAAAAATGGAAAGATTGCCCGATTAAGTTTTTACTGAGTTCCCGAATTTTTGATCGAATTCCGGAAAAATGTGCAAAAATTTTCGCGCGCTTCACGCGATAGTAGTTTTCGGTGTACTATTTTATCTGTTTATGCACCTGAACTGCATCGAAATTCGGGCACGGGCGTGGATCATTGGGGACGCGTCCCACACCCACTTTTTGGAAGGGGGGACATCTCCAATAAGTCTTCCAAATTTTTCAAAAACGATCAGAAACTAAAACTGTGATGAATTAGGGGTAAAAGTGTAGAATATCAATTTACCATAATTCGACAAGCACAGTATTTGTATGATAATAGCAATAAAGCACAGGTACAAAAATATAGCGATTTGATTGTAGTAGTAGTAGCCAAAGGGAATGGATTGTGAACTTTCTGTTCAACCCGTACAGCTTGGAGCTAAATGGTCTGATGATCTCGCCAATCAATATTTTCAAGCACATTTTGACAGTACAACTGTTTTTCGATAAGCGAAGTATCTAAGCGCATATGCAAAAATAAAATGGGGTATTTATTAGGTTGAACACCGCCAAAACGATGCTTTTTGGGGATTTTTCATGATCGTACGTTCCGACGATACTTACTGAACATCAGCCAATACGATCACTGATTTTGGATTGAGACATGACCATGACAGGGTCACACCTTTGTACGTAAAAGGTGTAAATAACATAACATAGATTCCGAATTGACGATACATTTTAAAAGCTAAATTGCGCCTAAATTTGTCAGCATTTGCCATATAGACACCTTCCAATTTCCCTTTTTTTCAAAGGGAAGGGGTACCCCCTCCCCCACTTCCATGTTTGCGGTTTTTACCTATTGCTCGAAATAAGCGACAGCATCGTAAAGCCCTTCAAAACTTGCTAACGCCGACATCAAAAATGGCCGTGATGCCAGTTTGCAGTCGGTTTTGTGTCACAAAATTCGGCTCGCACTATTTAGTAAAACTACTATAACTTACTAATGATTGTAAACAGTGGCGTACGCAAGGGGAGGGGCATTGAGGCATACCCCTCTCACGGATGCCGTTTTTTCTTTAGATCCTAAAAATACGCGAATTTTGTAACAAAAATTTAATTCAAAAGGTAGCATATTTGGCACAAGATTGTATGTAAGGACACCCCTCTCCTTAGACCCTCCCCCAGGCCGGCGATCACACAACACACGGCACGGCCACTTTGAGAGAAATCCTGCGTACGCCACTGCTAGTAAAGTTAAAGAAAATACTGTGAAGGTTTGTTAAAAGTCGACTTACATGCAACCGAAAATGTGTTTGCCAACTGCAGGGACAAGGTGTGCCAAAGTGGTGCAATGAGACTTAAGATTGGTAGCAGTATCACCTCTATCAGACTTTCGAAAAGTCTCTGACATGCACAGTCCTAATCACTTCCATATCCAAATTTCATAAGATATGAATAAACATGCGAATGGCATATGTAGTCTAACAATTTACTGCTCACTTACTTCACGCAGTGTGGTTCTGATTTACCCCAAGAACTGATTAAACAAGCAAGATGAGAAAACTTCCTAAAAAGTATAAATTCTTGGAAATATATACAACTCAAATTTAGCACTAAATGTAGCACCATTTTGCATCTAGCCCACCTTACGTGAACAAAAATTTTCCAGAGGCGAGGGGGACACCCCTCCCTTTAGACCCTCCCCCAGGACGGCGATTCGCAAATGGTGAAAAGTCCCCCCCTCGCGTCTTTGGTGATGTATCCACGCCCTTGAATTTGGGCAACATTTTAAGATTCGGGCAAAAAAAATTTCTGCCCCCAAATTGGAAGAGTCCCGTACGCTTATGCTCATATTCGAACAAACCAGCACAACCAATCCCTCACATAGTTTAGTACGTTATTAAAAGTGTACTGAATTTGATGTTTTAAAAAATTACAGAAACATTTCTGTACTACAAAGAAAGATGGTGTCTAACCACATATTGCGAGCTATTATCTTGCAAGTAAATACTACTTTTCATACTTAAAGAACCACAGTGCATGATGGGAAATATGTGATGTCATCTGTCAAGTTAGCAGACATAGGTCTCATACTTCTTCACAACTTTGACACCGTTTTTGGTATGTTATAACTTACATATGGCAAACTTCTATATAACGTTTACTTGAAAAAAGAGTCCAGCATTGCACAGCACTGGATCGAATGTCACGCACAAACTAGATTTTTCCATTATACAAAATAATTGATAAGGACTCTGCGTTTGTTGTTCAGTTTTCATCCATTCTTTGAATTTGAGGAAAACTTTATGCGGAACACTACCCACCTTCAAAAGCGATATCTTCGGTTGTGGATGAACTACCACTGTGGGGTTTGGAGAACACGTCATGGATATTTTCCTTTCATTTATGACCCTTGAAACGGCATATGAGAAATGCTTTTAATACAAACATTTCAAACATACAAACATACAAACATTTAAAAAGAATATCAGATCTTGGAGATAGCCACCAAAAACATTATGAAGTTTTTGAGACCTTGTAATCAAAGAACTTCACTAAAAAGATTAAGAACATGTCCATTAAGTTATAACTATTAATCAAGAGTCACAAAAGGACAAAATTTCAACGTATCGTCTGTTGTTCTTATGCCCATCAACAATGAACCTTTATTATACAAAAGTAGCCTGTGTGGAAGTTGCCTCTATTTCGGAATTTAACATGTGTAAGACGATTAAGCAGGTCAGCGGTACTTGGAACAGTTTGTAAAAAAGTGCACACAAAATTTCCCAATTGTTTAAAGGCATTTTCCAGTGGCTTTTAACAAGGTTCTCATGTGAAAAAGAACGAAATTCCACTTCATGCCCTTCAAACCCCGAAGCAATACTCTTTTCCTAACTCGAGATATCTCACGTTAAAGAGTACTTATTTTTGTCAAAAATTATCTCCAGTTCTCATCAAGGTCACAGAATGTCATTAAAGTGGGCACATTGCCTCACATTCCTTTTGTTTTTCTTTATAATTGAATGTCCTGTTTGTCCTTGAAATTTGATACTGGTGGAATGTTTGAATATGTTTCCATGTAGATTTAGCACAAATGTACACCATATGTAGGGAATAACAAACATAACAAACGTTAGCGGCGTTAATGTCATAAAGAAATTCAATTTTATGTCAAATTAATGTGCCGCGATGACATCACAGATTTCCCATAATGCATTTTATCTTGAGAAAAAAATTGTATTTCTTTAAAACTAAGTGTCTTCCAAACGCTACGAGCTATTGAGATGCGGTTTTCTCCTCCTAGAAGAGAAAAATGTTCTGCATTTTTTTAACTCATTGAATTTTGTGTCTGGCAAATCCCTTTAAAGTCTGCTTCTATGACGTCATAACAGACTTGCTGGAAGTCATCAATTTGTACATTCAAGGCGACAATGGTCACAACAAACAAATAGTTACCTGTAAACAGAGCAAGACATCTCGTTTTGTACGTGTTTAAATGTGCTCCTTATGAACCGCTTTATCAAAACGAATCTAATGCAAAAACCTATGTAGTATTTAGGCCCTATGTGCCTTGGTAAGTGATCCTAGCCTGCTTGACAAACTGTTTGGTTTATTCCTAGGTCAGTAACATGCTTGCAAGGGACGTCCTCCATGCTTGGGATTCAATGAAAGGGGATAAAGTATCAGGCGTATCTTGACTCCAGCTAGGGCAGTAGCTAGGGTCATGAGTTTAGGGGGTGTGGAGGTCCCAAATTCCGACTGGCTGGATGTGTTTTTCCAACTTAGCGGCATCGTGTATAGTGCACTTTTTATGCACCATGCGTTTTTTTTTGTATACATTAGTGGGGATATCTCCTTTGTCACTACATAAAGGTGCCGTCCTAGGGAGGGGTCTAAGGGGAGGGGGTTCCCCTCCCCTTTTAGAATTTTTTGTCATGTAAGGTTGCTTTAATGCAAAATGGTTCCATCTTTTTGGACACTTTTGAGCTGCTCATATCAGGCGCGGTGGAACGGAAAAAATATTGGGGGGGGGGGGAGGCTGAATGTCAGGAAGACTATCTAAACGGAGCGCCACCATCGGTTGGCGCGGAGCGGACAAGAAAATTTTTGGCTTTACAAACCCCTCAAATGGCCGGAAATGGCACTTCCCGAGTGTTCTAAGCTGCATATACCCAGCCTTGAAATATGGATCTCAAGTCTACAATTTCTCAATTAATGATAAAATAAAAACCAATATACGAAAAATGTTAATATATGTTTCTAAGCGGAGCGCCACCATCAGTTGGCGCGGAGCCGACAAGAATATTTTTGGCTGTACAAACCCCTCAGATGGCCGGAGATGGCACTTCCCGAGTGTTCTAAGCTGTATGTACCCAGCGTTGAAATATGGATCTCCTGTCTGCACTTGGCAAATATTGGGGGCTAAACATACCTTTATCCCCCTCACTTTTTCATTGGGGCTGGGCCCCCAAGGCTCCCGGGGTCCGCCGCCACTGGCTCATATATGGCTGAAATATGTTCATAATTTGGCGAATTCATCAGCCGTAGGGATCCTTCCATTGTCGCGACGTAAAGGGCCGTCCTGGAGGAGGGGTCTAAAGGGAGAGGTTTCCCCTCCCCTTTGAGAAATTTTTATTAATTTAAGGTTGCCTAGATGCAAAATGGTGCTATGTTTGGGATATT
>WURT03128975.1:0-11554 GCA_009936505.3 Holothuria glaberrima | reverse complement strand
TGCATGAGGGAACCATGTTGGAGTTTCTTGTGTTTCATTGTGAATGCCAGTTCAGAAAATTTTCTGTAAGAATATAAAATATAGGTTATAATTTAAAACTTAAAAAGTAATATATTTGATGCACTTTCTTTTGAACTAAAACAGTTTCAAGACTTGGAGAGAGAGGTGCAAGAGGAAACCAAGAATATGTGAGCATTCCTTTGAAACCTTCCATTTACCCTGTTAATGGCATTAAGGGGAAAATATGCAGAAGCATAGGCATACGGGACTCTTCAAATTTGGGAGGGGGGCGAAAATTTTTTGCCTGAATTTCTTTACAGTTAAACATGCATAAAATAGGTCAGCAAACCACTACATGAGCAGGAAGGCACAAAACTTTTTGCACATTTTTCAGGAACTCGATCAGTACAAAATTTGGGCGATCTTTTTACTTTTACTTCATCTCTGCCGGAATTTGATCTACTCTGTGCCCAAACTTTTGTTGTTTCCTGCCTGATTTTTCGACCTCAGTCTACCCCGCCTGGAAGGCCTATGTGCAGAAGTTAGAGAAATTTATTTTCATCATACCAGGAGGAGTTATTAAAGTAGTTGAAAGAATGTGAAAAATTTAGAAACATCTATTACCTGATTTAGTGCTTGCATGGAAGTGAATCCAGAAAAGCCAAATGTGATCGCATTTTATTTAACTACCAGTTAAAACTGTCACTTTACTTGATCTCCATGTATGTTATACAATCAGATGGAAGTATGCCAGACCATTGAAATCAGTTTTAAGTCTATAAATTCTTGGAGATACATTAAAAGGTGTAGGAAAGAAAGTCTCTCATGGATGGGTAATTTACCATTGGTTTAGTGGGCACTTAATCATCTTGAAAATTCGCTGTTATGGAAAATTTAGAATTCGTTGAATATGAGGGTGTAACTTTCATAACCAATTACTAGCAATTTCCAGTGCCATTCAGAATTGAGTACAAAACTTTGTATAACCACACTCGTTCTTGAAATCTTCTTTCTCCTAACTTGTAATCATAAAACATGCAAAAAATTGTTTTCTCTTTTCTCACTGTTAATTTATGCGCATGAATTATGATTCCATTCCTTAATGAGAATAATCTTCATATACAATTTTGCTATTCCTTTTGTTGTAATTTTTTTTGTGGGACTCAGCATTAATATTTTTTTTCCCTCCTTAGTGCTGTTTTCATTCCTGTGGAAGGGAAGTAAGTGTTAAAACTACTACTCAGTTTGTAAGAATTTAGTGGAGTATCTATGAAGCTAATTACCCTCTCTCTTAGCAGTCATTATATATCTTGTAGGCCTATTCCTCATGTGGGTATCTCTCCTTATGGAGACATTGCCATATAATTAGCAGAATGAGCTATCTCTGGGCCTGAATAATGAGACACGGAAACAGGTGATAGCAGTTTTCAGATCCAGCAATATTTCTTGTTATGTATCCCTTAGAGCATCAACAGCAAATGAAAAGTTGGGAGAGGGGCATGGCTCTGACCAGGACTGCTTCAAGGGCAAATTTCAAAGCCCTTGAGGCAAGGGATCAGAGGCTCACTTAAGAGCCCTGGACAAATTTGGAGGTCAGACAGCTAGTCTGAGGCATGTCTCCATGATTGGAAGCCATAATTACAGTAAATGGCTGTTTCTACCATTTGACCAAAATTGATTCAAGGGCACATTTCAAGTCCCTGAAGCAAGGGATCAGAGGCTCATTTAAGAGCCCTGGATAAATATGGCCGTCAGATGGCCAGTCTGAGGCATTTCTCCATGATTTGAAGCCATTAAATGGCTGTTTCTACCATTTTGGAATTTGATTTCACTGAATCAGGTATATATTACAAACTGTAGAATCAAATATGTGCCTCATATTTCCAGTGGAATTCTGGGAAGGAAAGGGGACAATCCTCTTCACCTTCAAAATGTGGGGGCTGGGACATGTCCCAAGTCCCACCTGTTGTGGTCCATAAATATGCCAGGAATAGCATGCCAGTAAAGTATCTTTCAGGAACTTGAAGGTCACACATTTACTTCCATTTAGCAATTGTACTGTATGCCATAACTTCTACTGTCATATGGTCTGCCAACAACCTGCAGGCTCTTATTTGTAATATGATTCTTTGCAGGGTGAAGCAGCGTAAGGAAGAAGCGTGGCAAAAATCCAGACTTCAGGTACAGTATTTGCAGTGATTTTCAGATTTATAAAGTTTTGAAGGGCCAATGTGTTCTTTGCATTCAGTTTGAATTGCATAGTATCATGTGTTGCCATATGTGACACCCCCAATTGCTTTTTCACAAGCAACTGTGGGACAGTTTGGCCAGACACTGAAAGTTTAGGGAAGGGGCAGAGATAGGTTCATGGAGAAAGACTTTTTGGGAGTCGGAGCGGTTATAAGTTAAAACTGTTCCACCCCAGTATGTCATTTTTTATAGGGGGGGCAAGACCTTTGAGAAGGGCAGAACTGTTCCCCCACCCTGCCCTTTCTGGCTCTATCCATTATAAGGAAACTCATGGTGGAAAAGGTCAAGATTTCACCATGCATTTATGGTAGATATAGTTATTATCCTGAAGTTGGATATTCTTCCTTTTGCTTTACCCCAAAGGCTTTTAATGATAGTTTAGACTTGGGGTTCATCCATTATTTTCATTATCACCATCATACAAAACATTTTCTGTGGAACTCAAGCTCCCTTCTCCTGGAGTGCTTATAAAAAGGAGAAAAATGATTTATTGGCAAAAAGGCCTCATGGTATGTTTTGAAAAAGTGTACATGAGTTTTGATCCCCTTCCCACATCATATGTTTTCTATCATTCTTGCTCAAAAGATTGATGATCCGTCAGTTTAGATAGTACAGATTTGGCTGCATGTAAAAATGTTTAAATAGAGTGTTTGAAAAGACAAATCCAGAGAACTTAAAGTGGGCATGGTATTCGCTTGACACATACAAGTTGGATTTAGGAATGTAGTGGGATGATGAGCATTCTCCTATGTAGGTCCTTCTTGGGTATTGCTTACTTATACCTCAAGGCTTTGCCTTCAGATAATGTCGATTACTAGCCCAAGTCCATTGCCTTTCCTTGTACTGTTTTCTGTTGTGTAAATTAAAAAAAAGTTTATCCACAAAGGTTTCAGTATACCAACCAAATGGCATGCACCAACATTGCTGTTGTAAAATTAGAACAAGGCATGCTTTTTATCATATTGCTATGCTTATGTTTACATTAGTATCACTAAACCTTGGCTTTGATAGGTATATGCCAGTATTGACATTTTGTCTGATATGGTTATATTTATATGTTATTAGTTGATATTATGCAGGTGTGTACATGGATATTTGATATGTGTCATTGAAATCTGATTTGAGTTTAGAAAATCAAATCAATGATATGTTCTCATTCCAAACTAAGCATACCATCAATTACATGGATAGTTTTCAGTATCCATGCAGTGCATGACCACTGAAGGTTTATTAATAAAGTGACATGTATGTGCCTATCTCTAAACAGGAATCGCCTGCCAAGCCTAAACCAAACTCCAAGGAGGTGATTAAATCTGGAAGTGTGAAGGATCGTCTAGCTATGTTTGAGAATGGCAAAAAGTAGAAATTGGTGAGAACATAGATACTGAACTAAAATCCTAAAGATAATGTTTTGCTTGATTCACCATCTCCTTTTTTGATATTTGGGTATGCTCTCTACATTTTTCATGTAAATACGTCTTATATTTTGAAGGTAAATTCAATGTGAATCACGTTTTGGACAGGTGTACGTCTAGGAGTTCAATCAGCAATTTCTTGCAAATTTCGGGGAATTGTTCCTTTAAACATCACTTCAGCCTATTCAGTTTTCTTCCTACACCAGTAGTTTTGTACTTCTACATCACTATAGTTAAAAATTTGTGCTTTCTGTTCAGAATGTGTGGATCAAACGACATTTGCTGGGTAGCTCATCACAAGCTTTAACACCCTTTCATTGAATTGCTCATTCCGTGAAGCCTTGCTAATGTCTGATCCACACTATTAATGTGCATTTCTTTTAGCTTCCGTTTTGCATTTAAGTACTCATTCCTTTCCATGTTATAAATTTAGTAGTCTTTCACAGGATTGATTGCAAGAAAACGGGACTTGTAACTTCATATTACAACTTTTATAGTTTTTATTTCTATTCATATGAATAATGCTAGATTAACATGTTAGTTATGACTAAATCTGAATAAACTAAAGAGGTGTGACTCGGTACAACTTTGGCCCTTATGCTTGCTGCTTTATACACACTGAAGAAAATCTTCTGCACTCATTGTTTAAATAATCTTTTATTGTTATGTATTGTATGTTAGTGTATTCATGGAGTGGCATTAAGTGTTAATTATTCTGTAGAAACGTTGGTTTTGCAAAAAAAGTATTTGGTTTATCATCATTGGTATGTCAAGATAAATTTCATTTAATTTTCAAACAAAAACACATTTTAAAGGCAGAATTGAATATTAGTAGACTAAAAATATTAAGGCTGTTGTAACCATCTTGAGAAAATCTTCGTAGTGTTTTTTATAACTTTATCTCTGTATTCTAATGTGATTTCTGTTTTAGGGTGTATTTGTAAGTGGTTGAAATGAAACAGCTGCTAGCTAACTATGCATAAGTGTCAAGAAAGATGTTAAAGCATACTTGTGTAGGTAACAAGTTAACATGTTAATGGCAAACAATTAGTAAAGACATGTAGGCTTTAGTTCCAATTACGAAAATTCCGTTGAGCCTTAAATCAGTGACACTGTATGCAATTGACAATAAAACGCATAAGAGCTACCAGTCTCTAGTGTATTGTGTGATATGATGTTCACTAAAGTCTCTTCAAACTTACCATTCACATCTCCCTCCCTCTGTTTTGAGTCTCCATCCCACTTTCAGGAGTCCCCATGTCATTATTAGGAGTCTTCCACCCATTATCAGGAGTCACCCTTCCACTTTCAGGAGTCTCTCACTAAAGATCAGGAGTCCCCCTCCCACTTTTAGGAGTCTCCCTCCCATTATCAGAATTTAGTCTCTCACTTTCATCAGTTTCCTTCCCACTACCAGGAGTCAAATTTCCCCAGGAGTCTTTCTCCTGCCAGCATGGGTCACGCTCCCACTGACAGGGGTCTCCCTCCCACTGTTAAGAGTCAATTTCCTCCCATTATCAGTAATCACTATTCAATTGGCATGGGTCACCCTCCTACTCCCAGGAGTTGCCCTCTCTTTGTCAGGAGTTACCCTCTCACTATCAACAGCTTCCTTCCTGCTATCAGGAATCAATTTTCCTAAGGTGTCTACCACTGACAGCTGTCTCCCTTCCACTATCAGGAGTCACTTTCCCTCCCACTATCAGGAATCTCACTGCCACTGTTTGGAGTCTCTAGCTCTGTTAAGGGACTCATTCCTGGCCACCATCAGGAGTCTCACTCCCAATATCAGGATCTCCTCCAGACAAGAAGTGGCCCGTTGGACTAGTTTTAATGACAGAGCTACTTTAGAAATCCTGGGGTATGTATCATGCATCTATCACCTGGTCCAAGCAGTCGCTGCAACCGTCCAGATCAGATTAATCGGCTATCGTGAAGTCTTTCATTTCTTTCGCATTGATGGGCCTATCTCACACGACGTCATAAAAACTGAGGTTTAACATTGAGACGGTTAAACCCAGAGATTATCCTGCATCATAATTTAGTTGATGGATTTTTGAAGGCAGCTAAAGGCCCATAACTGTTCATTAAAAAATATGGCTACAAGTGATTAGTGATTCACATTTTACAAACATAAAGCTGAAAAATATAATATATAGCATGAACTTTTATAAGTTTGAGCGACGTGTGCTCAAGTTCTATTGCTAGCGCTACTCTACACGGCCTAAAGTTGCTGATAACTATCTTGGAACTTCGAACGTGCAGAATGAGCCTGAAAAATTAAGCCTGAAACTTTGAAATGAACTAATACCAAAATTTTCTGTTCCGATGAAATCACAAAGCACACTTTACGTTAGAATAATCTTTCCCAGAAATGACGGCCCTAGGTAGATGGAAGTGGTGCCTGAGACTTGAAATTGGGTAAAGTTTGCCCAAATATTGTTGAATAATGGATCTACCGAGAGAATGAGTACCCAGTTAAGAGGTCACCAGGTTCTCATTAAACCCATTGATCATCATTTATTATACAGTAATAGAGCAAAGCTTGACCAATATTAGTATTTTCAGCTACGTGCCCGGCGTTGGTGTGATTTTTTACCCAACTGTTTTTAAGAGTTTACAGGAAAAATACGCATTCCCAAAGGACTTGCTCACAAAAAGTTTTGCTTGTCCATCTACCCCCCTCCCCCATTACCCGCTCCACTCAGTTTGAAATCCTGTAGCCACCACTAGTTTCTAGACTAATTTGACTGGACTGCAGGTGTAAAAGATCTCAGTGCATAAAATTAAAAATCAATAGCATTTCAAATTTAAGTAGTCAAAAATCTTTCAAAATGCGATTGAGCTAAGTCCAAAACGTCTGGCTTTTTGGTTTCGATGATAAGAGAAACCTATGCATTCATGATGGCGTGTGTATGTGTGTGCGTTTGTATGTATGTGTGGACCCAACATTTCATACAAGGTGAGGACATTTTCTATTCAAGATGAGGTCCTCAGGTGTCGGAACAATAGATTTCAGGGGTCCTCAGGTGTCGAACAATAGACAATCTATTGTTAAGGTTAGGGTTAAGGAAGCAAACACAAAGGAAAGAACAATGAGGTCCTCTCCTTGATAGGAAAAAAAACCTGTGTGGGCGTGTATATATGTGTGTGTTTGTGACACACTGCTCGTTAACACGTTATTTCAAGAAGGGAAACCCTGAAAGTTCTCAGATTTGGTACATAGATGCCCCATATTGAGAGGAAGAACCCTTTTGTTTTTGGTGGGGTCAAAGGTCATCGGGTCACGAGGGGTCAAATTCCGAAAACATTGTTAACACGATATCTCCAGTTAGGAATCTTGGATTGATTTCATACTTAGTATGTCGATGCGTTATGGTGAGAGAAAGAACCCTATTGTTTTTGGCGGGGGTCAAAGGCATCTGAGGTCAAACTCCGAAAACCTTGTTAACACGATATCTCAAGGTTGGAAGCTTGGATTGATTACATACTTAGTATGTAGATGTGTTGTAGAGAGAGGAAGAACCATATTGTTTTTTTGCGGGGGTCAAAGGTCATCTCGGGTCACCGGGGGTCAAACTCCGGAAACCTTGTTAACACGATATTCCAACTTAGGAAGCTTGGATTGATTTCATACTTAGTATGTAGATGTGATATAGTGAGAGGAAAAACCCTATTGTTTTTGCAGGGGTCAAAGGTCATCTGGGGTCACGGGGGTCAAAGGCCGAAAACCTTGTTAACACCATATCTAAAGATAGGAAGCTTGGATTGAATTCATACTTAGTATGTAGATGCGTTATGGTCAGAGGAAGAACCCTATTATTTGGTGAGGGTCAAAGGTCATCTGGGGTCACCGAGGTCAAACTCTGAAAACCTTGTTAACACAATATCTCAAGTTTAGGAGCTTGGATTGATTTCATACTTATTATGTAGATGCATTTTGTGCGAGGAAGAACCATTTCCTTTTTGGTTGGGTCAAAAGAAATCTGGGGTCACCGGAGGTCAAACTCCAAAAACCTTGTTAACACGATATCTCAAGGTAGGAAGCTTGGACTGATCTCATACTTAGTATGTAGATGCGTTATGGTGAGAGAAAGAACCCTATTGTTTTTGCGGGGTCAAAGGTCATCTGGGGTCACCAGGGGTCAAACTCCTTGTTAACATATCTCGAGGTAGGAAGCTTGGGTAGATTTCATTCTTAGTATGTTGATGTGCTATGGTAAGAGAAAGAATTCTAATTGTTTTTGGTGGAGGTTAGAGGTCATCTGGGGTCACCAGGGGTCAAACTCTGAAAACCTTGTCAACACGATATCTTGAGGTAAGAAGCTTGGATTGATTTCATACTTAGTATGTAGATGTGTAATGGTAAGGGTTCGGAAAGAACCTTATTGTTTTTGCTGGAGGTTAAAGCTATCTGGAGTCACGGGGAGTCAGACGCTGAAAACCACTGACCAGAGGTCAAAAAGGAATATTTCCCACGGGTTCCCAAGATCTTTACCTGGGGTCACCAGAGGTCAGAAAGTAAAATTTCCCAATAATTCCCAAGATCTTTACCTGAGGTCACTGCAGGTCAAAAAGCAAAATTTCCCAAGAATTCCCAAGACCTTCATATCTGGTCACTTAAGGTCAAAAAGCAAAATTTTCCAGAATTTACAAGATCATCATCTGGGGTCTCCAAAGGTCCGAATGCAAAATTTTCCAAGATTCAATTCCCAAGATCAAATATTAACACAAAACTATTTTTCCAATACCTTAAGATAGCAGATTTCACCAGTGACTGAAAGAAATGGGATACATGGCTTTATCTGGAATAAAACATGTATGCGTCATCGAAACCTCAATGCATTTTTGCATTCTGGTCACATGTATAAGTCTTGTGGTAATGTGTCAAGAATTATGATTTACTAATGTAGAGATTTAGATATAGTGTGCAAAACAAAAATGATAAAAACAATTCAATAAAGGGCTTTTCCTGTTATAAACTGTTAAAGTGTGTAAATTGCACATTTTGGGAATAAGATTTGAAAAAAAAGAAACCGTCACAAAACATCCGTCAAAAAGTCTGATCTGATAAAATGCATTTTACCTCGATTATGCAAATTAGGTGAAACCAGTTGAATAAGACCAGTTGGAAACAGTTATAAACAATTGAAACCAGTTGGAAATTATTCCAACTGGGCCGAAATTCCGTACGGAAATTTTCCAGCTGGAACCAGTTGAGAATTTCCAACTTTTTTTCTTCCTTCTGGGACTCAACAGGACTTTTGTGGATGGGTTCAACTGGACTTAACAGAACTGCTCAAATTTTTCCAACTAATTTCAACTAGTTCCAACTTTTTCCATCTGCTTCCTGAATTTTCCAACTGTTTCACACCAAAAATGTCAAACAAATAAATTAACATTTCCATATATGGTTTTATTGTCAATTTAATTATGTAGCCGATACATAAAAATACAATAATATAAAATACATGTCCGGACTGTTCAGGTAAAAAGGCATCATTAACTTCTAGTCTAAGAGAACCAGTTATTTTCTCCACCGAATACAAAATACTGGAAAAATTCACATAAAATAGTTCAGAAAGCCCAGTTAAAAATAGGTTCAAAAAGTATGTACTGTAGTGGCAGGAGTGTAAATGTTAAGGAACAAGGTATATGTAAAAGAATAAGGTATACATGTAATATAAGTAAAAGGTAAAGAGCAAGAAATAAAATAAAATTGAAATATAAAATAAAGAATATAATAAGAGTAAGATGATCATTAGTCGAACACCTTAATCACTCGAACAGCCCACTTTCGATACCCCTAGTAAAACCCCTAGATTAAATATGACAATGAATACATTGGCCATCATAGCCGTTTCCAACTCGTGTCAATATTGCCTTCCACATTTCCAGCTGGTCTGTGATTGTACTGTGCCAAATCTAACTGTTACCAACTGTTTTTGATGGAAATTTAACAATTCAAACTGGAGTTAACTGGATTCAATAAAATGCCCAACTTGGAACAGAATGCCCAGTTGAAAAACCAACTGAAACAGTTACTCCCAGTTGGAAACAGTTAATCCCAGTTGAAATTTCCAACTGGAATCAAATAATTTTCTCCTGGGTGTCGGCCTGTCTATCACCCGCTTTGGAGATTCAATAATGATATTCAATAAGTGTCAGGAAGTAATGAAACTGAGAGATAAAGCAAAGGAAATGAGCTTTTTATCAGCTTTGGAGGAAGAAGGCCATCTCACTTATTAGGAAAGCCCAACAGCAATATTTCAATGAAGAAATAAATTTAAAAAAAAAGAAAACCCAAGAGATTCCGGAAATTTCTTTCAAATGTGTGGTTAAATGATCCTGTACGAAGGATCAAACAAACTCCTAATATGAAAAGAATGAATGAAAAAGTAAAATCAGATGCTTAATTCGTAAACACTTTTACTTCACACAGTGAAAAAGGAGACAAAACATTAAGCCCACTGCTTTTGGACGATTTTGTCCAGAATCGACCTGTCATTAAAATAGTCAAGGACAGTTATACCAAGGAGCTGTACCCTGGTTATACATGCCAGTATTGCTGGTTGGGCTATTCCAGTGTAAAACAAGATCCATAATAGCATTCAAGGTTTCTTCTGAATTATCTGTAGGTGGCAATAATTGAGGTAGATCTCCATTTCAAGGTAAAACAGTCGGCTGATTGGGCAACGGAACATTCTTGTCTTCCTGACAGGGGCGGCGATCCGGGGGAGGGGGATGAGGGGGATATATATCCCCTCCATCAGCTGGGGGATGAGGGGGATATATTCCCTCCATGAAATTAGATGGGGGATACTGTACACTATGGGGATAAGGGGGATATATCCCCTCCATGAGGGGGGTATATCCCCTCCATGAAATTGGATGGGGGGATAGTACTGTACAATATATCCCCCCCCATGAAATCAACCAAGCAGATCCGGAAATCAGAAAACTTTACCTTTTTCTAGACTTTTTACAATAGGCCTATTTATTTTTTTAGGAAATACTTCTGACAGTTGTCACAGTATCACCTAGCAAAACCTGGAAAGGGCCATCTCCAGTGATCTGGGGGTATTTTTGGCAAAATTTCCTACTCTCCGCACCAACTGATCGTTGCGCTCCGCCTAGATATAGTGCCACTAACTATTTCCGGAAATCAGAACACTTTACCATTTTCCAGACTTTTTACAATAGGCCTTTTTGGTTTCGATGATAAGAGAATCCTATGCATTCATCATGGCGTGTGTATGTATGTGTATGTGTGTTTGTGACACTTTGCTCGTTAACACGATATCTCTACAAGGGAAAGTCTGACAATTGTCAAACTTGGTACATAGATGCCCTATATCAAGAGGAAGTTCCCTATTGTTTTTGGCGGGGATCAAAGGTCATCTGGGGTCACCGGAGGTCAAACTCTGAAAACCTTGTAAACACGATATCTCAGGTTAGGAAGCTTAGATCAATTTCATACTTGGTATGTAGATGCATTATGGTGAGAGCAGGAACTCTATTGTTTTTGGTGGGGGTCAAAGGTCATCTGGTGTCACCAGGGGTCAAAGTCCAAAAACCTTGTTAACACGATATCTGAAGTTAGGAAGCTTGGATTGATTTCATACGTTGTATGTAAATACATCATGGTAAGAGGAAGAACCCTGTTGTTTTTGGCGGGGGTCAAAGGTCATCTAGGGTCACCAGGGGTCAAAATCCGAAAATTGTGTGAACATGATATCTCAATTTCGGAAGCTTAGATTGATTTCATACTTAGTATGTAGATATGTTACGGGGAGAGAAAGAACCCTGTTATTGTTTGCGAGGGTCAAAGGTCATCTGGGGTCACCAGGGGTCAAAGTCCAAAAATCTTCTTAACACAATATCTCAAG
>WURT03128954.1:0-11555 GCA_009936505.3 Holothuria glaberrima | reverse complement strand
AAATGAGCAAAAGAAGTGTAAGACTAAACTTTTCTGTCGGTTTTTGACTAATATTCGCATTCGCTCGCATGATTTAACAACATAACCCGATTGAGCAAGTTATAGGGAACTAGACAAATATGCTGTAAACAGTGTCCAATCGCGTCGAAACCCTCAAATTAATTTACAGCTTAAACGACTGGCAATGTTAAGGCAAGGAGCAAATTTCTCGATCTGCTCATCGAGATGTAGCAGACGAGGTGTACCACTTGTACTTAGTTCTTAACATCTCTTAAGCCTATTGAATCCTAAAGAACAACACACAAAAGAGATTACTTTCGGCAACTAGTAGGGTTCAAAGAAAGAGTTTTCGATAGATCTCCATCTAATATCACCTCCCTGGTGATACCATTGACGCAGCAAACATTGACTTTGTGCCCCCTCACTGCTCTTTGTAGAAAATTTTGAAGGTCGGAGCTTTATTTTAAACGGGTTCCGCCCACCGCCTTATTTTGAATTGGCTATTATTCTGTATCTATGAATATTGGTTTAGAAATATGAAAGTTATATGTAAAAGAAAGGCAATATTTCCCTTTCTGCAGTAAAGAATGAGTGTTTAAAGCTTATGTGGTCCATCGATTGCTCTTGTTCTGAGAAGTTGTTGCTTGGATGTTTCTTAGTATGGGCAGAGCATATTTCGTAACTCTTCCAAAACAAAATGTCAACCTGCAGAGTTGTAACCAAGTCATTTTTTCTCAGTCCCAAGTCATCTACCTTCAAATCAAGTAAAGTCTCAAGTCATTTTCCTTCAAGTCAGGTCAAGTCGCAAGTTAATTTCCTTCAAGTCAAGTCAAGTCACAAGTCAATTTCGTTCAAGTCAAGTCACAAGTTAAAATATTTAAATAAAAAGTACAACAAGCCTTGAAACCAGATAACAGATCCCATATACAGTCTTCAGGTCTTAATACGGAGGGGCCAAAATCGCATTGTCTCGGAAGACTTTTATGACTGGATAACGCTATGCTAATCCCTAACTAATCCTTAACAAAGGATACAATCGACACAATACAGTACCATCAGCTAATCAGAAAATATCTTAGGAGACAGCTAGTGCGCATCAGCTGATACGAGATAAGGTGGTAGGCCTTGAACATAAACTTTTATCAAAAGAAGTCGCAGGAGAGAACTTCTTTTTGGAAGATTTACGAAATGAATTACGTCCACACTGAAGAACACCCCATTCAAAACTTTTCAGGACAATCACTGGATCACTTAAGCTGAAAACATTAACTGTAGGCTATGTAGCTTGTAATATCTTATTTAAAGGGAAATATTGCGTTTGTTTTACTTAAAATTTTCATATTTTTTAATCCAGTATTAATTGATACAGAATGATGGACAATTCAAAATAAGCCAGTACGGTAGCTTTCTTTTCAAGAAATAAGGCTCTTGCAGGAATTAATTCGGTTATTTGCGGCACAAAAGTAATTTGTTCACCCAAACTTTCAAAAATTCAAATGATGTAACTTCCGTTACTCTTGTAATGCATCACATTTAGAGGAGATAAAGCTATTGCTTGAGTTTATTGGTGAGACTGAATGGTTTAGTAATGATTTAAGGTATTTTCTTTGTATGCCATGTTGGTGCATTTTTAACGCAATATTTCCCTTTAAGGAGAGCTAAGTTCTTTTGTCAAAATTTTTACAAGTGGTAATAAGTATTCTCTAAATGTGTATCAAAAGACCTCGTATCTTGGCCATTTGACTGATGAATGATCCATATCGTGTTCCCTATTCCGGAATTGCTGGGATCATACTGCAATATACATCATGGTTATATTAAAAATGCTTGCCGTTTGCGTGCTCAGCTTGGTTGTAAGATGCCAGGAATTTGTGTTTAGCAGAGTTTCATTGGGGTTTTACCCTAAGGAGGACCCTCATATCCTATTAAGTCACCACCTCTTTGACGATTGCTACCTCGAGCTTTACCACCATATACTGTAACCTCCCCCCCCCCATGGGTTTGTAAGTCCCTGTATCCACACATAAAAGGACCGTACACTATATAATCATACCCTTAATCTTACCATGTGGTTTCATTTTCTTTTCACTCATGTTTTAAAGACATAAGGCGTTCTGTTATTTTCATTCATATTTTGAGGACATGGGCGGAGTGCGTTTGCTCAACACACGATTCGGTGCAAACCTGGAACCCGCGATGACCCTAAAAGGGCTGGAAATCACTAATCGATGTATACTGACTAAACGTGATGTGTGCTCTTAGGTAACATGCTTTTAATTTGTTGCTATGCTCCAGCTTTATTTTTTCTCGACCCCTGTGACCCTGTCTTTATAGGTTATAGCCGTAGGCTCCTTTTTCTTAAATCCCATTGACTCTTTGACGAAAAGCCGAGAGCGAAACCAACGTTACTCCCGAAGGAGTCCTGCTCCCCAAAGGAGCTACGCTCCGAAAGCACACAAGACTTAGTGTGACCAACCTCTTGACCTTCGGACCTCTACATCATGGGTCTGTCATGCTTGACTTCATTCTCATCTGGCTGAAAAGAACAGATACTTAACATGATCCTAGCCAAAAGGCCATGACCGTCCTACCCGCGGCACACCGCGATCTCAAATGTATGAAAAAAGGTTTGCGTTTTTGTTCCTACATATCATTTTATGGTACAAAATTCATGAAACATTCACCGACAAACATTATCATTCAATGTCACCAAACAATTTTTCTTCAATTCAAGTCAAGTCGCAGGTCATTTTTCTTCAAGTCAAGTCAAGTCAAGTCACAAGTCATTTTTCTTCAAGTTAAGTCAAGTCGCAAGTCAAGAAAAAGTGCCACTCGAGCATAAGCGTAGGAAAAAGGGGGGGGGGTAGAGGGGGCGACCGCCCCTCCATTCTCGATGGTGGGGGCATAAGGCTTGTTTCGCCCCCACTTTTGATGACACGCTGCCAAAATATGGCATTGATACGATGAAATTATTTCAAAGTTTGTCAAACATTGCACCATTTTGTATCTAGGGCACTTTAAATAGTCAAAAAATTTCCAAAGGGACAAAATTACTTCAAAGTTTGTCAAAACTTGTACCATTTTGCATCTACGGCACTGTAAATGGTCAAAAATTTTCCAAAGGGGAGGGGAACACACCCCTTCCCTAAGACCCCTTTCCCAGGACATTGGTCACTAACATACTCTTCCGCCCCCCACTTTCAAACAGCTTCCTACGCTTTTGTCGAGGCGGACTCGAGTCCAAGTTAGCCACTCGAGTCAACAACAGTCAACCTGTGACTTCTTTCGGATTAAAATTTTTCAAGTGACCATCTAATCTCCATATTTAGACTACATCTCGGAACTGCAGTATAGTTTATAGGCATACTTAAGTTTTCATTTTGAAAATTATGACTTGTGACTTGACTTGAGCGAAAATGACCTGTGATTTGAATTGACTTGGGTGAAAATGACTTGTGACTTGAGTTGACTTGAAGTTAAATGACTTGCAAATTGAGTTGGCTTGAAGGTAGATACTTCGGACTTGACTTGATATGAGAAAAAATGACTTGGTTACAACTCTGCCAAATGTCCTTCTTCAAGTATTTAGCTCTGCTTGACGCCAGAAGAGGACTGGAGCCCTTGGCCGAAGGAACTCCAACCCAGACCCCCATAAAATTTTAAAAACTGTTTTTGAATATAAGGGCAGATAAGTTTTCCTTATATTTTGTTTTCCGGTTAAATTTACATTCAAGATATATCGTATTTCATACGCGGATTCAGGATTTTTTGAGAGGGGTGGGCACAATCCGAGAGTTGGCAAGTTTGGCGGGATCCAGGGGCTGGCGTTGCGTGACGGAGTCCATGAGTAAAGCCTAGGTGTGGGCGAGGAGAGAATACATGGAAGTTCTGGCACTATATGAGAACTCGGGGATCTGTTCCATCTGTTTATGGTATTTTATCTCACATCCGCCCTTTGGTCAGACTGCCGAGACATATGTTTCAGTTGCCATGAGAATACGTTTTAAAGGTCAACCTGTTAAAAACTTAAGCTTAAGCTTATGTAAGAAGTGACTACTACTGCAACGCAGCAAGAAATGTACCATGGAAAATTCACCTCCTGTCAGATTTCCTGCTCTTTACTCAAAGAGATATATACATTGAACGATATTTTTCAATGTTATGTAAATTGAGTTGTAGTTTTCATGGTAGTTGTAGTTGTAGTTTTCATGGTTACACTCATACATACATTGAACTGTTTTTTGTCACATAATTGCATAAACATTGGTAATGCTAAGTGTCTCCTTCACTTGCATTGATGGATTGCACTGCCTGGAACGACAGTAAACTTAAATACGTTTTAATATGACAAAATAATACTCCTGAATGACATACATTTTTGGAAAATCTTTAGGTTTACACTTATTTACAGCCCACATTGACACAGTTCAAACTCTATTTTCCATTATTCATACTTGACGGTTACTACTTCCAGGGGCCTAAATACACACCCCAGTGAATATCAGAAGTCGGTCCTATGCGCCAAAAAGTCGGTCTCATATCCAGTTCAGTATGCCTTTGTAACAGTAGACCTGAACATGAACAACATTTGATACCTTACTCAAATTGAAATTCCAGCAGAGATGAAGTAAAAGTGAAAAGATTGCTTGAAGTTTCTACTGAGTTCCCGAATTTTTGATCGAATGCCCGAAAAATGTGCAAAAATTTTCGAGCGCTTGGCTCTCATGTAGTGGTTAGGAGGTCTATTTTATGCACCTGAACTGCAACGAATTTCGGGCAACTTTTTAAGATTCGGGCAAAAAATTTTCTGCCCATCAAATTGGAAGAGTCCCGTAAGCCTATGATTATTACTACCAGTGGCGTAAGCAGGGGACATTGGGTCATGGCCCCCCTCACGGATGCCATTTTTTCTACTTCCTAAAAGAAAGTAAATTTCATGACACAAATTTTACTTCAAAAGGTAGCATATGTGGCTCCAGATTGCAAGTAAGGACACGGAATTTTTCAAAACTTTTCAAAGGGGGTGTGGGACACACCCTTCCCTTAGACCCCTCCCCAGGTCGGCTGTCACACACATACTGCATGCCCCCCCCTGAGAGAAATCCTGGTACGCCACTGATTACTACCGTCCTGTAAATTGTAATTATCTAAGAAATTCGGAATGTACAACTGTGTCAATGGGAGTCGGTCTCCAAGAAATGTAGTTGGTCCCAAAATAGTTCACACCCCTGCGAATTCATGTACATACGCCTCCTGACTAGTTCATGTAAAAGTTTACAGAAAAAAACTTTGAACTTTCTAAAAGCATCACAAAGCTATTTTTCGTTGAAAGCAGTAAACTGTCTTTCACTCCTGGCACACAAATTCATTGGTAACATTTAATGTAATTACCTGTCATAGTTGATGAAAATATTAGCAGATAAATAATAAGCTTTCATGTCTTTCACATTACTTGTACATTACTTGTAATAAAATGGAACATTAGTAAGTTGAGTTGTCTAAACACAGTTCCAAAATCAGGCATGTTTCGATGTCAAGAGAAGGTAGTTGAATAAAAATTGTTTAATTATTCCTTAAACATATTTATAGGAGCAAACGACGGCATTCTTTGTGTACTTTTTTTTAAGTAAGTGATATTCCACGTGTAGATAATATTTAAGTTTGAAGACAAATGCTATGGCTTCTGTTGTCTTACCTTTAGATTTGCAGCAAAAGATATAATACTTTGCATGTAGAATGAAAAAAATTGATTTGGTGTTTAGCATCATCAAAGAGACTAAACTAAACATGATCATAATTTAAATCGAAGTTGCACTTTAAGCAAAGGTTACAATATTGTAAAAAGTATGTTATATTCAACAAATTCGTAATCCTCAAAATAAACGTCTTTAAGTTTCATTATCATTACCTCAGAAAGTACATGAAGAACAATCCTTCACCTTGATCGTTGATAAAACAAATTTGTACCAACTATTCTGTAAAGGAACCGTACTGAAAGAAGTGAAGTTTTGTATCACGCACAGCCAAATAACGAATTAAGGTAGAGTGAAAATTCTGCCCAGTCATGTACTTTGTCATCGATTTCGTGCCACCAGTGGATTGCTTTTGGTTGTTATGCTTTTTCTCAATGGAATGCTAGGTATACTTTGTTATTTTAGGTGATATAGCAGCCTTTATGAGGAGTTGTTCATTACCATTAGGGTTGAGAGCAAGAACGACGCCTTCTTTCCAGGGTCTTGGAATCGCCACTACAAAATAAAAATATTAACAGTAAAAAGGAAATAATTTAATTCGAACTTAGCACAAAATTGATTAAATTCGATAGCATTTCCATTGTTATGGAAAAGTCACGCACTGTGTAGCTATCATTTTCTTTGAGAGAATCTGAATATAATAGCTTGTTACCAATGATTACCAAAGAATTATCTAGAATATACTGATTACCATAATTAGACATATCTGGGGTTCTAATATAAGATCTGACCAGGCGTTCCAAACATCACGTATAAAATGATTTGTGATATTTATGTCATTTTTGCAAAAGTTGCATTTAAATAAAAAACTTTACCGTATCTGTTAAGCCCTACATTAACCAAAACTTTCCACAATCCTTCATTATTATCAAGGTAAAATTTGACCCATTTATACACTTTACACCTGTTGCAAATGACCTTGTATCAATCATATTAAGACAATCATATTAAGGGCTTCCTTGCATTTAGCATTTACCAAAACATTTCGTTTTACTGTGCCAGGCTTTTTACATCAAATAAAATCATATAGATGTAACAAGTAACAAATAAATATGGGTTTAGGGGGCATTTCTGTCGGACACCCCTGGAGACATTGAAATAATCAGAAAGAAAACCGTTATTAACAATACAAGATGAAACATTACTATATAGCGTTCTGATCCACAATCTGGAATCCTTGCCGACGTTGAAATAAGAAAGAGTGTAATGAATAAAATCCCAATCAAGAATGCCAAATGCTTTTTCGTAATCAAGAAAAATAGTCGTACCAGGAATATCATTTTCATCTCAGTAACTTAAGATCTTAGATTAATTTAATGTTTTCATCAGTAAAACGGCCCTTAAGAAATCCAGTTTGCTTGGGGAAGATCAGGAAGTACTTTAAAGCGCGATGATCTTTGTTTCCTTTGCTGATAAGAGTTGATCCCTTTACCTTTTAGCTGTATTGCATGGAATTATTACGGTTGTAACTATCAAGCCTTAAGCACCTGTTGGAATAGAGATGGGAACAACCAGAGCTTTCAATTTTAACGAGATCAACTCGTCATTTCTAAGATTTTTTTCATAGAAAGGGTAGTCGTACATAAGCCTACCTCAGACTCAGCCCCACCATACCTTGGGCTGCGGTCATTAAACACGGTCTATTTGCCTAAGAAAGGAAGAATTCTGTGTCTATCATGACTAGGGGGAGTTTGGCAAAAATGTGTTACCTCAGGTCAATATAGACAGTAGAAAATCGCACTCAGCAGAAAATCGCCAATGCCGCTGCCGCTACCACTGCCACTGTCACTGCCACTGCCACTGTTACTACCACTGCCACTGCCAATGTCAATGGCCACTGCCACTGTCACTGTTACTGCCACTGCCACTGTCACTGTCACTGTCACTGTTGCTGCCACTGCCACTGTCACTGTCACTGTCACTGCCACTGCCACTGTCACTGTCACTGTCACTGCCACTGCCACTGTCACTGCCACTGGCAGTGCCACTGTCACTGGCACTGTTACTGCCACTGTAACTGCCACTGCCACTGTCACTGTCACTGTTACTGCCACTGCCACTTCCACAACCACTACCATAGCTACTACTACCAGTGGCGTCACCAGACTTTATTCTGGGGGGCACAAGGGGCACAACAGTTGGATGGGGGCACAGGTAGATCGTGACGGATACAGTATGTTGTGTGATCTCCGGCCTGAGTGAGGGGTCTTTGAAAGTGAAAGTGAAAAACGTCTATGTGTATTCAACGATCAAATATTCGTTCAACTGTGGAATTTTCCATTAACGTGAAATTCTCATGATCCACGAACTGAGTGATTGGAGTCATATGGGACTAAAGTGAGAATAGAGTTTTGTTTCATCTATCTCTCTCTCAAAATTTATTGGAATTGCTTTTTCTCGAAGAAGAAAATACAGAACAGTCTCATTGAAATTGTTGGCATCGAGGTTGTACCTCAAGGGGCAAGCATTCCACGGCACGTACGAAACAATACCATCATTGTTTTGATCAATGAGTCATCTAGTTAGCGAGGTGGACGTATTACCGCTACACTTTATCAAGGCGTATATCCACAGCTGTTGGGGCGGCAAGGGTTATGGATGGATTACCAGGACTGATGCTCAGCCTCCGACAGATCAGTGAACACCGTTTTGTGAGATGGAGCGGTTTCGTTATTCGAAAAAAAAATACATATTGCTGCCTTTCCTTGTCCTTAGAAGAATCAAATCATATGTAACCTGGTAGTCCAGTACTGGTGATGCAAATCCCTCTTAACAAAGACTTGAAAAGTAGTTGTGTAAATTTCAGACACATAGATTTGAACAGATTATTCCGCCTAAGATATCCTTTAACCTCGGCCATAAATTAACACCTAACCAAGGGAACTGACAACAACAAGGTCTTCGTTTACGAAAGGGACGACCAAGTTCTACCCACACACTGCTCTGCCATGCATGCGTGATTCGCTCTTGCGATTAGCGTTATTAAAATGGTAAAGAAATATTTCTACGCATAAGCAATTTTGAAGGTTATTTGCTCTCACTATATGTGTTACCAAGATCAAAATATAGATTTACGAATGAGTGATGCAATGTGACACCTTATCCTTAGTCGTTTTGCGCGATGTGCGTTACCACAAAGAAAAGAGCTGGTAGGAAGGAGACACAAAATTATGCAGACACTTTGAAGCAACGTTCGTCTCCGATGATAATCTTGCTTTACTCCACAAAATGCCTATTACAACTAGCGCAGCAATTCTGCTACGGCTCAGCTGTACGTTTAGCCATAAGAAGGGTACTGCACACAGAGTTGTTGACTGCTTGTGTTCACTTAAGATATCCTCGTCTTTAAATGTAAACTTTTCGTTTAACTTTTTCGTATGTTGCGGACCTTTGAGAGATCAGTGAAGGAAGTTTTCGGGGTAATAATAAAGCTTTACTGTCATTATTACGTTGTAATTTATTGAAATGAAAAATAAGCTACGTATTAATAGTTTTTTAATGTAATTATGCAAAACTTCTGTAAGAAAATATCCAAAATGAAATGTCCTAAAACAGGTGTGCCCAACCAGTCGATCGCGGTCTACTGGTAGACCGCGGACTGATCCCAAGTCGACCGCGAGGGGCGTAGGAAAAAAAATGAAAAAAGCAAAAAATGTACTTCATGTGTAACTGTACGCAAACTGAGAACCTAACTGACGCTATTGTCCGTCTATAGTGCATAAAATCGGCAAACATAAAGTTTCAGACTACCAGTACCGGCACACCTTTACTACGATATTTAGCCTCACCTACTAGCTGCAGCCTGCCGGGTTTCTCAAGTGCCACTGATATATTCATGCCTGTCATTCATCCCATTAGCACTGCACTGTACTTCAAGTGGGCGAAGCATGATGCACGTGGAATATTATTTCCTCGTGTGCTGAGTGCTAACTGCTGAGCTGGGATTACTTTACAATTTATGTATAGTAAAGTACACAGTAACTTAAATCAAAACGGGTTGTCAATTCCTAACCAAGACAAACAAGTTTACTTTTACGAATGTTTTGTTTTACCAAGATTGCCAGGTCTTCTGAATGCCACTTCAGTCACTAGGTAAGGGCAAGTTGCTTTTCTTGGTAGTTTCTTGAGTCTGACGCAAAATCCCCCCTCTTCGAGATGTTTTCGAAAGTTGCGTTAACTAAGATGATTCACGAAAACAATCAGAAAATTTTGTGGAAAAATTTGGTTGGGAAACTGGACAAAATATGCATCTGAGCCCTTTCTGAAACAAAAAAAATTTCAAAATTTTCAAACCCCCTCACCTTATACCCCTCCCCAGGGCGACGATTACTGGTGCATTAAATGAACACAAATTCCCCATGTGCCACTTCGGCAAAATTAATTGAAAAAGCCAGGTCTAGTGGTTGTGTGGCAACACGAACAAGTGTTGTGAGGTTAGTTACGGTACTGCAGGCTGGTGTGTGGGCTTGCGATGTTGATACTGGACTGGAAGATCTCGGGAGGATGGCTACTTGAAAAGTAGATCTTGGGTCAAAAAAGGTTGGGCACCCCTGTCCTAAAAGGTTTAGCGACAATTTAACAAAAGTTATTGTTCTGATTGGGTAGGAGTAGAAACGTTTTTATCCAAATAGGTATTGGTGAAAATGGCAAAGTTTTCTACTGGTGGGTGATTGTTTAACTACATTTGTTGATGGCGTTGTCATTTTTTTAGTTGTCAAATAATTAAACCAGAATGCAAAAATAAATTGAGGTTTGTTGATGTATATATATGTTTTATTCCAAGTAATACCATGTTATCCCAATTCTTTGTAACAAAGTTTATGAAGTTTGACCCATGGTGACCCCAGATGACCTTTGCCCCCGCCAAAAACCATCTACAAAGTATGAAATCAGTCCAAGTTTTGTAACTTGAGATATCGTGTTTAACAAGGTTCTCAGAGTGTGACCCTTTGTGACCCCAAATGACCTGTGACCTGAACAAAAACACTAGGGTTCTTTATATCCTCTTCCCTTTTACACCATTTCCTGGACAACATTTACATTAACATGAAGTAGTATACCCCAGAATTCTAGTACTCGAGTACGTACTCGTACTCGAGTACGTACTTGAGTACGAATTCCTGAACTCGTACTCGTACTCGAGTACCTGACCTCAGTACTTGTGCTCGTACTCCGGTACCGGGTACTCGTACCCGCCTGGATCTCTGTACTCGTACTCGACATGTCTGTACTCGTACTTCCACTCGAGTACAATAATTTTCCTGCATACTAACTGTTACCATCCGTCCCGATTAATCGGGATTGTCCCGTTTTTTTGAAAGGAAAACTGAGCGTCCCGGCCGGTAAGACAAATCGTTCCGATTTTCTCGAAAACGAATAAAGCTGTTGTATTCTATCATATTTTTGTATGCACAGTAAAAATCTTCATGTTTGATCACCGTTTTTAGCCCGGAAGATAAGGCTATAGCCCGAACTTGAAATCAGCTTAAAATGTTACACCATTTGGCTTCTGGGCAGATACCAAAATCTAAATCTGCCGGTCGGCGCCGGTCTTGCCCGACCAGTACGCAGAATTGCTGACCGCCAAAATCTGCTAAAGTAACTTTTCCGACCGGCACTTGTTCCTGATAAGAACCCAAATAAAATATCGTTATGGTCGAGGGATCGACCGTAAGGAAACTATTTCTTCGTCATAATTCGAGATCGGGATATCCAGTTCACAAATTAGTAGGGCTGTCAATTTCCGTTTAATTTTTCATAGATTTTTTTTTTTTTTTGATTAATTGAGAAATTTCAGACGTG
>WURT03128932.1:0-11555 GCA_009936505.3 Holothuria glaberrima | reverse complement strand
TCTCAAAAATACACAATTTTTACCGACCTTCTGGCCAGATGTATCTAGGGTGGACTTAAAGCACCATCTTCTATAGTACCCCTAAATCGCCAACCTCTGGTGGCGCCACTGGACCTCCCTGATAGGGGCCCAGGAGCCCAGGAGCAGGGGCCCCAAGCTCATCGTTACGCCGATGATAATTCATATGGTTCCACAGTCTATAACTAATTCCACTGCCATCTAAAACACATATTCCATTACGCTAGGGAAACCTAAATAACAATCAATGGGGGATTTCGTTATCAATTTTATCAAAAGGTTCCCCTGGAAATGTAGGAGATAATTCGTCTCCTGTATTTAGTAGATAGTCTAAGCTTTAATTAAATCGCATTGCCTCCTTACCCAAAGGGATTATCTTTTAAGATAAGGAAATGGGTTCAAGTTATCAACCCAACTTGGGAAGTCAATTTAGAAATTTTAGGCAGTTTTTTACAAAATTGGGATGAAATTTATATCAAAATTTGGGCAAATTTATATAAACGTCAAACAAATATATACCAACATTTTTAACTTTTGGGCCATTTCCTGCAATCTGGGAGGCACTTTTTCGAAAATTTCCGCCATGCGCTACGCGCCAATTCATGGTGGCGCGTAGCGTACCTACACTCCATCTTTTCAACATGCACAAGTCAGCCCCCAATCGAAAATACCTTTCGACGGCACTGTGTCTGAGTGGAAGGGTGAAACTCCTCCCCATGATTTAAATGCTAAACGGTGCCATTGGCAAAGCTTTGAACTGATTACATGTTAAGAAATTACAACTAGGCCTTTTCAGTGATATTTTGCTGGGGCATGGCACCCGTCCAGTGCTGGTAACATGAGACCGGCCTACGGACTCTTGGAAACTTTGGTGTGATTACAAAACGCATGGGGACGTTAGTATGACGCATACCAAGTACTTCACAAAAATGTTAGTATTACATGTACCAATTCTGAAAGAGAATACAAATGAACAGCTTCCAATGGGGTGGGGGTGGTCAAGAGAGAGTAACGATAGGTTATAACAAAAGGGTTAGAGGATTAATAAACATGCATGTTCACATTGCACATTCTCTGCAAATGCACTTAGCCTATTGACATTTTAAAAAGTATGTGTAATGAATAACTGAAAATTTAAATGATTTGCGAAGGGTCTACGAAAGTCTTCATCGTTTTCGATAGTGTTGTGATAGGAAATGAACGTAAAATCCTAGTAGAATTTTATTCACTGTTAAAAAGGGGTGGGGGTCCGGATCCATTGGATCCCCTAGATCCGCCCCTGTGTAAGGAGAACTTACTTCAAATCATGATGGCCTTTATCACGCTACAAATATTGGTCAATGTAAAATTGCCACATACAGTTCTCTCCCCATGACGCACGCACTATACCGTGAGGTTGGACCCTGCCTCTGTTGCAAACTTAGTTCTCACTAGAATAATTGCATGCATTACGGTATTGTCTTTATAGTGGTCACTGCATGAATAAACCGTGGCAATTATGCGCGAAACTTCGCGTAAGAATTGTTACAAGGCACGTACCGTATCCGTACCTTTAGAAAATACATGGAATGGTAAAGAAAAATGGAACTGAAGGTCAAAGCGCGGGGAGCGCCCGGCAATTTTGATAAATTGGGAATTTTAACAAACATTTTGGTAGTTTGCGAACTAGGTTCGATCCAGGGGCGTTTCTACGGGGGCTAGGGGGCTTTAATCCCCCAAAATTTTTCCTAGCCCGCAAAAATTTCGAAAAATTTTATACATGCTAGTAGTGGTGAAGACATAGATATGCTCAGAAAAGTGTTCCAAATGACTCTTTATCAGGCCCGTAGGCAGTAAGTTCTGTAACAATTCTTTCTATAACTTGAGAAATTGTTCTCTCGCTAACGCGCGCTTTCACCTTCAGTTTTATAGTATAACGGTAACGCTCGCCATTTCAGAAATAATGGATTTAATCGACGTTAAACGTTTCACAAATATTGCTCTTGCATGTAGTCGTGATTCCAGAGAAGCACAAAATATAGTTGCGAAGCTTTAGCTTCTTTTTCTTATCTACTGGATGGCCAAGTGGTTAGAGCATCCGACTTGCAGCCGGAAGGTCTAGGTTCAAATCCTGGCCGGGTCATACCGAAGACTTTAAAAATGGAACCTACTGCCATTGTGCTTGGTGCTCAGCATAAGCAATGGGGTAGGGAAAACAAGCCAGTGAGCCACAACTGGAAAAAGGCCGTGGCCGGCTCGACTTAAACCATTTGGTTAGAAACTGGGCCGTAAAAAACTTCATCTAACTAACCTATCTACTGGAAAATTCTTCAGCCTCAACATGGTGTCAAACATTTTTTGTAAAAAAAAAAAAAAAAAAATTTAGTTTTTAGGGGAGCCTTAATGGGGGGGGGTAAGATAAAGAATTTAATCCCCCGACGACTGGGCCGTCGCCCCATTAAATTTCTTGGTTTGCTCTTAAGTAGGGCAGATTCTTCAATAAAAATCAATTTTTTTCCAACTTTTCTCAGTGAAAATAAAAATATGAAATCTTTTTCAATATTACCCCAATTTTTTCGGCATCCTTTCGGCAACCCATTACATCTGTCGAGAGTAGCTGGCCACTAGTCAGGGCGCTTGGCCCCATGTCGACAAACCCAAGCACTTCTCCTGGCTGAGTCTGCATGCAGTTTTTCTTTTGGGTAATGAAACGTACCCCAGATTTCGGCGCTGTATCACCTATGAAGATTATTAGCACAAAAGTATCGGTGAACTAAATTATGAACTGTGAAGAGTTTGGTGTATTCTCAGTGTCACTGGGATGTCAGCTCCAAGGGAGGCTGCAAGAAATTTTGTTTAGAGGGGGGCCAAATCAAGTCCGAATGCAGGGAGGTTCTGACGACCCCCCCCCCATCCCCACCCGGCAATATCAATGATCCGCTCCGGATAGTACAGCAGGAGTACGGTTATTATTATGTATTACAGAGATGCCCCATATAGTTTTCAAAAGCTCTTCAAAAACCATCTCAGACAGTCAGTCATGAGCTATCTTTAAAAATAAATACAACCATATTAGGCTTTCAGCCAACCGCTACTCCATAAGGGCGGAGCAAAGAGCAGGGGAAACAGGCAAAGCGGCTTGATCCATTTGTGTAAAAAGAGCTCCACATTTAAATATTTTGTTGTTTCTTTCATTGGGTAACAATATGTTTTAAGTTTGCCAAGAAACCATAAAATAATGGTTTTCTGGATTGTTTTTATTTAAATGACGAAAATTTCAAGAATGTTGACACTTGAAAACGAAGAAATGATAGCAGATTTTTTTTTTTATTTCAGAACCTTTCCGAAACATAATTTTTCAAAGAGGAAGGGGTTTTCCCCTAACTCAGAACGACAGGTTATCCCCTATATAAATTGGCCACTAGTCAGACGACTCACTATAGTTTTGACTGACTGTTTCATTTTAAATCAGCTGTATACTTTAAAGCAGAGGTGGAGAACGTTTTGCTTTATAATGGGTCATTTGGCAGTCATAAGAACAAACAAGCAACTAGGAAAAGCGCACGAAGCGCGCCGAAAAAACATTGTTTTGAAAGCACTTTGTTTCTTTAATCTTGGCACTACATTGAAAAGTTATTCAGTTCTTTAATTTTAAACCCACTCAAAGGAGGGGATCTAACACATGCAATCCACCGGAACTGATACGGTACGAACGAAATAAGTCTCGCATAGTTTTCCATGAGTTTGGTTTATGTGTAAAGACATGCTTTACAATGCATGCCATGATTGTGCAACCGGTGATGTGTAGTGCCAGGAGCGGCATTTAGCCAGTACCGGGGAAATAGTACGGTAGATTAAGTTATAATAAATTGAATTTCAAGTGTAACTTCAATTACATTCACGAATTGCCTGGCGGACCAAATGGTCTCGAGGGCCGGAAGTTCCTAACCCTTGGTGTAAAACACAACTTTTGCCCCTCCTAGTCAGCTAGTTCTTGTGCACTGTTTCTACTGTATTAAATTGAACACTGACTGGTCGTAACTTCAGAACTTTCAACCAAGTCATGTTTGATCAGACACTGATACAGCTTCGAATTCAAAAATTCTCGCATTTTAAATTAATCCTCACACAAGCCTGGCATTAGGCTTTAAGGACTAATGAGCGACTATCGCGATCATCGGTGGTTAAGGCTTCAGTGACTTTACCAAATAAACGTTTCCATATTCACCCTTTTTGGAAACTTAAAAAGAATTTTGAACTATGAAAATACAATAAAACAAATGTCATGGACCAACTTATAAATTACATTCCGACAGTGCTTTTAGGAGACATTTTAGCAAAAGTAATTTCTTAGTATTCTACGTGCCAATTGACGATGGCTACCCTGTTTACCGTGTTTAGACAGTGTGACATTTTATCATTTTTCTTTATCCAAACTGAAATCCTCCATTAGAGGAGCTATATCAATACGATCCTGAAAAATTGAAATCATGAGGACTCAGATAATATTACTTTACATAACCAGTGGTTGAAAGACCCAGTAAACTTAGGTCGAATCTTGAAATAATGACGAGGTACATACTTGAAAATTATGGAGAATTTTGCAATAGTAATATGTATACACTTCTTAAATAATATATCATATTTGTGAGATAGGGATGATTTCATTTTTTTATTTAAACTATCTCTAATTACATGTTTTTTTAATTTAATTTTTTTTTTGAAGTTTTTGAAGACCATGCTTTGAAAACTTGGGGGGGGGGGAAGTGACCCCCCGTACCCCTATGGAGAGCCGCAAATGGTCAGCTCAATGCTCCATGCTATAGTGTTCCCATCGTATTAATAGACTTAGATATTTATGGGATTTTTGGATCCAACCAAAATTATGCTAAATCACACCAGGGTCTTATGGTAGCCCATGACACTGACAGCATGATCCCCTCATCGTCCGAAAAACACTCAACTTTTAATCTACGCTTGCGGAACTGAAGAAGCACCATCATGACAATAGTCTTGTTCCGTTCACTTGTGAGGCTTTCCACAAATTCCACGTCTCCGTATGGCAAGAGAAGGGGAAATTACTACCAGGGAAGGGGAAATTTTCGCGCGCTTCGAGCGAGCTCACACGTAGGTCCGGTTTCTTTACGATTTCTTTAAGCTATCCGTGTAGGGCTTGAGATATCATCCCCTGTGGTTTCCGCAAACTGCCATCATCTGGTGGCATCACTAGCTAAAAACATAGTCTTCTTCGGTGCCTACCTTTGCGGTACCGGTGCCCCCTATGTCAGAATTCATGGCTTCGTGCCTTCTCTTTACCCGGTTTTCAAAAGGGTCAATGGCAACTTAGCCCCCCCCCCCTCAAAAAAAAAAAAAATAAGTCCCTAGAACCGCGCCTGGTCCGGTCGTCAGGTCAGGATTTGCCCAACAGGGGACCAGTGATCCGTAGCTCCGTCGGCCCGATGTAGACAGGTGTCCGAGGAGGAACTCCGTTCCTCACTGTGTAGGGAATGCTTCGAGTGCCGAGTTACATGTTGATTTAACCATTAGTGTTTTTCGGGAATCTGGGTTGCTAAATTGCAAAGCGCGCGAATATTTTTGGTTAGGCAGCCTAATAAGAATTGGTGAATGCAAGCTGGTAGGTACCCCGCGGAGCGGACGAATTTTTTTTGTTCAGCTCATTGCTGCGAAAAAAATCAGGGGCGGTAGCCACAGAGGCGCTATGCAGGCTAGCTGATAAGGAGCTTAAATGATTCGACTTAACATAATAACAAGTTAAAGGGTAAAGGAGAGCTAAAGCCCCATAACTTGTTAACAGTGGTACAATTCCGGGGGCAAGGGGGAATTGGCCTCCCCCCAAAATGTTAATCCACAATAATAAAATATTTCCAGTACTTGGTAATTTTTCTTAACAAAAATGCAGGATACATGGCCAATAGCGCTTTGCCTAATAATACCAGGCTGGAACACGACTGTTAATTTTTATTCGGATAAAACTAAGTTCACTTTTGACATTCCTTTGCTGACAACAAATACAATTACAGAACGGATATTGTATTTAGCTGTTTATGGATCAAATATGCCGTGTGACATTAATCTACATCAAAGGCTGGGCCCATTATGCAGGGCTGACAATTTCCAGACGACCGCACAAGCTAACAAAAACGAGTCAAGGGCTAGTCACGGCTGCTTGTAGTTGGAATATATGTGCTCTTTGTATGTTCTTCAAAAAGAATCATTTAGAGCTGATTATCAATTAAGTAAGCCAGTCTCTGGTAGTGTCGGATAACTAATGAACTTTTTCCCAGCATTTTTTACACTTAAAACACATCGTAGCTCTTGCAAAACTTTATCCAGTGAAGCACACCAATTATATGAACTTTGTGCTGAAACCATGGAGATACCACCTCGGAACCCCATTCTCAAACTATCCCTTCTAACCATCATGGTAACAGTGGGGTTACTACCTCCGAGGTAGAAGGCCCTAACTCCATGTTCTAACAAGTGACAAGTCTAAATGTACTAAAACCCAGGGGCGCATTACACTGGAAAATTTCCATTCGAAACTTTTCAATGGAAAATTTCCATTCGAAACTTTGCCTGAGGCTTCTGAAATACTGAGCCCAAGAGCTCCCGGGGGCTTCCAGGGGCTTCGTTACCTCCCCACCGGGGAGCTGAACCTGGACCCCACCAGGGGTCCTAAGGTCGTCCCCTGCTAAGGCAGTTTCAAGGACTGAAAATAAAAAAGTGATCTAGCTTTTCCACTGTGATGTCCATACGTGTCTATAGCTTGTCCACTGGTGTTTGAATAGTTTAATTTGAAACCTATTGTTTGGCTAGAACTCGTAGTTCATCAGATTATGTGTAGCTTTTATGTGCATGTGTGGTAACTATCATGAACTCATTTATTTTTCCAATGCTCAGGACTACTTCTTTGATTGCGACAATGTAGATAATGTCAGTGAAGACGGAGAGAGTGAGGACGAAGAAGACGATAATGTAGAGGTAATAGCTTAGATTGTAGAATTTCATTACATTAGGCCTCGTATAAATATAGCAAAAGTTAACTTTTCTTTTGAAAGTGTACCGATGATAAATTTTGTCCAATATTATATGTTTAGATGCGCTTTCAAGGTCTGGGGTGTGCCATTTCCTGCAATGTGGGGGATATTTTGAACAAAATTATCTTAATACGCTATGCGCCAATCATGGTGGTCACAAACTGAACTGAACTTAAACTTCGTTTAAAAACGGAAAGTATTTTTGGCGGTTTTAATATCATTGTCTGGACCATTCCAAATTTGTACACTACTACTCAGAAAGAATTAGGCAGAGACGTCGTGCCCATTGGAGCACGGGGAGGGGCAGATCGTCTCCAGAATTTGTCAAGAGTATCGTATTTTTCTGAAAATTATGTGTTTTAAAACCCTTCACATGCCGAGCTAATATTCGCAAATATAGCTGAAGTTATGGTGTGTCATTCAGCCTCTTTACTTAGTGGCCACCTTTTCATTCTTCTAATTGATCATGGGACCCTAACACTTTATTTTCGCACGCCGCCCTTGTCAATCGAAAATATAGGCTAATTGCAAAAGAGATTAGGACGAAAATCGTGCGATGACCTCAAGGCCTTTTTACACGCTAGTACGTGAAGACTTACGTGAATGTTATATACATCGAAGATATTTAGAATTCTATGATAGCAAATCTAGTAGTATTTTAAGTCCTTTCTCACCACAGACTGCTTGAGGCGTCTGGGGTGGGGGACTACAGGAGTATAAATTCCGTCCCCGTCAGCCACCTGATTAGTTCGGTGATACACACTTCTGATAACAGATAAACTGGTGAATAAAAACCCTTCAAAAGGCCGGTAACCAAATATTTTCATTTCTCATCCCCACTTAAATACAAATTTGAACAGGATAGGCCTAGACCTACTTGTATGAAGGAAGAGCGTTGTAACAAAAAGTGTTTCAAAAACCTCATTGTTGGATTCTTGTCATACTTGTCAGAAAAAACCAATTAACCAATCGTGTGATTAATTTATGATATTTTACCTGAAATTGATTACTTTTACAGGATCGAGAATTCCGTTTAAACGATCCAGACAAAAAAGTTTCTAGTGAGGGCAGCATGTTATCACGAGCAGAGAGCCTTCTCGCTGTACTAGCGCGTGCGCCACAACCTGTCACGCAAGGCTTTACAAGACATCGTCGAATCAGGGAGCTCCCTGGTCCAACTGATTAACCTGCACTGTCCTGGCACGTTGCCGAATTCTAAGTAGGCCTACCTTTTTAACAATGTTTTAACTGACTACATGGGTATTTGTGAATATCATTTTTATTGTCCTTCGTGTAAAGTAGTTACTTAGGGGTAGGTGACAACGTTGCTGATGCATTTGTCCCATGTGGCAGGCTTACCGTTTGGAAAAGAATGAAGCTTGCAGAAGGGTCAATTTTTCATTGTAATGCCTATTCAAAATCAATTAAAATATCTGCTGGAAAATACATGTACTGGAAATTTAATACTTAATCGCGAAATCAAAACAAATGCAGGTAATGAAGATATCTGTGACATCAGAGATGGAAAAATGTACCAAAATCTAAAAAGGGTTGCTGTCTGCAAAGGAAAATTTTTCTCTTATTTGGAACACAGATGGCGTATCAATTTTTAAGTCTTCGAAATTTTCAGTTTGGCCAGTTTTGTGTGTAATTAATGAATTATCAGTCGATGAAAGAAAGAAACATGTATTCTTGACAACTCTCTGGTTTGGCAATGACCGACCGCATGCACAATCATTCTTAAAACCTTTTGTTCATGAATGTAATATTTTATCAACCAACGGTGTCTCATGGCGACACGGTTCTGACAGGATTATTTCGAAGGTTTTCCCAATTGTATGCTGTGCCGATTCCCCTGCACGTTGCATGTTACAGAATATGACGCAGTTTAATGCATATTATGGATGTGGATTTTGTATGCAAGAGGGAGAATATGATAGGGATTACAATTCTATGAAATTTAGGTACAGTGAACCTTTGCCAGAGTTAAGAACATTTGAAAAGACGAAAGAGGATAGCGTAATTGCAACAGAGACTGGTAACAGAGTGAATGGTGTAAGGGGCGTGAGCGTGTTATCCTTTTTACTTTATTTTGATATCATTTTCAGGTTTATACCAGACTACATGCATGCCGTATGTCTTGGCACAGTAAGAAGTTTTTTTTTTTTTTGGTGTGGATTGATTAAAAAAATTGTGATGAACCATTTTACATAGGTTTAAAGAAAAAAATAATCAGCCAAAGAATTACAAAAATTAAACGTAAAGGAATTGACGAGGATTCCAAGGTCACTGGATGACATAAAGTATTGGAAAGCTAGCGAGTGGAGATCCTTTCTGTTTTACTCTCCAGTAATTTTAACTGGAATCCTTCCAAAAAAATATCTAGCACACTGGGCTATGCTTGTTCAAGCTATATTTTGTCTAAGCAGCACTAGTATTTCACAGGAATCACTAAAATTAAGTGAATTTTTAATTCGTAAATTTTTGATGTATGTTGAGCCCCTTTATGGACAGAGAGAAATGACATATAATGTTCATTTGTTATTACACATGACAAACGCTGTCAGCAATTGGGGACCTCTGTGGGGTACATCAGCTTTTGTATTTGAATCGTACAATGGACATCTAAAAAAACTTGATCAATGGAACCAGGTACGTACCACAGCAGATTTTCAATGCGTTGTGTAGAATGCACGATATCCACAAAAAACTTCTTTTATATATCATCATCAAATGCAGAACAGTATGTAAAAAGTCAACTTAATCCATTATCATTGATTAACCAACCTTTTACAGCGAGTACAAATGGCGCTTAAGTTGTAGGTTTAGGGCAAGCTGTTTTGTTGCCTTTAATTGCATCATACAGACTGGCCCTTCAAAGTTTGCTAGGTGAGAGTGTTCTAGTTGATAGTGTTACTTGTCACAAAAGATTTACTGTCAATGGTGTCCTTTTATCATCAATGTTTTATTCCAGGAAATTTAAACGAACTGATTCATTAATCGATTTGGGGAATGGTATTGCTGAAATTTTGTATCTGGTCACCTTTAAAAATCATGTCTGTACGCAAGAATGTTTGTGTCAAGAACATGTAGTACTTTTACTGCAACACTTATCCGTCGTAAAATCAATGAAATACACATGCAGTGGATCGTCACAAATCGGTTGTGTTATACCGTTCATAAAAGAAGTAGAACAAGGTACCTGTTTTGCAGTGCTTCCAAATGTTCCATTTCAAAAAGCGTTTCAGGTCACATCATTCGGTAAAGGTATACAATCACACTACCAAACAGAAGAGTGAATCCATTACAACCCTTTTGCGGGTGTACGTACATAAGGCAGGGCGTTATTTTCAGGCATATATGGCTGTAGTCCTGAAGAAGTCTTAGCCACTTCTAACTAAACTTCAAGTCATCTGACGGTATATAGTCGTTGAAACCTTTAATAGCGACCCCATCCCTGTACCCCCTCCAACAATTATGACCACGTGTCTGTACAAACTTGTCAAACAGGTTTGCACTAATATCAAGGGAGGGGAGGTGATTTAATAGTCCACTCTACAGGTCTGACAAATTGTCCTTCATATATATTCACATTGATGGCATGATGAAATTTAGCAAGTAACTTTGACGTAAAATTGTTTTCGTGTAGCAGTGTAAAGGTTTGTGGACATGAAAACAAAGCAGTTGTTTTACTCAACAATGGTAGATTAAGATCCCCTGATTTAAAATCCGTTGAAGGAATCTTAATATCTTTAACTGTTTACAAGATATATATCATCAAAGCATTACCATTTCTGAGATTTCTTTTAAGCTTTGCACGGGTTACGATGTGGAGACTGAAATGTTGCACGGTGTCTTCATTTCAGTACTTCCAAAATTACCTGTTAATTACTTTCCAGCTAGTTTCTAGTCGTACAGTAACTGTAAACAGTACAGTAAACAGTAATTGTCTTGGAAAATGTAATTATGGTCATATCGTGATAGGTTTTTGATGGCCAATTGCCAATTGCGGCTATTTCTATTCGTTTGGAGTGCTTATTACATTAAACAGGCAGGTGTGACTTCAGTATTCACTTAGTTGTGCAATTTACGAATTAACTGCATGCAAAATTATGTCACTTTTCCTTGTAAAGAGTAAAGAAACTGAAACTTTCCTACCATTTCCAGTAGTGAAGTATTCATTAAGTACGGTGGGGGGGGGGGGATAAGGGTAATTCTTGCAAGTTAATTTAAAATGAAAGATACGTCATAAACTACACCAAAACAAAATGTTTTATTTCAATTAAGCAATTTAGCTGCACCATTGAAAAGGCACCAGTTTGAAGTAAGTTCTTAAGAGGAGAGGTTTCTCCAATGCTTCCCTTCACACCACTTGGACTGTTTTTTTTTTATTTATTTATTTATTTATATATTTATTTATTTTTTTATTTTTTTATTTATTTATTTATTTATTTATTTATTTATTTATTTATTTATTTATTTATTTATTTATTTATTTAT
>WURT03128910.1:0-11556 GCA_009936505.3 Holothuria glaberrima | reverse complement strand
GATTCTTGGTGCGTAACTGCTACTGTCGGTTTAGGCCCTAGTAGTGGTAGAAAACGAAAATTTGACCAACCTGTGACGCCAAGTCGCAAAAACATTACAATAGATAAAGTAAAACCGTCCTGTGAATAATGCTCACTGTGTGGGAGGTGAACAGTATGATGAACCAGGAAGATGACACTGCATCTCCATGGGTAAACTGCAATATCCCAGGGTACAGCACAGGCCGTACGGAAACTGCTGTGGTAGCTTGTTGTGTGCATGAAACACAGGGTAAGCAAGGTCAACGCGTCTTACGTAATGAGTGGAAATACGACCCATGCATGTAACCGCTCTTACTAAATGAATATGTAGCAATACAAAACGTTGCAATGTAGGCGAGGCTTATCGTTATATAATGAGCCAGTTCGATGAGGAAATTGTTGCTTCTTTTTCTCCATATTTCGTGATATTAGTGTTGATATGTTGCAAGTTATTTGTGATTCATGTTTGTAGAGGGGAAGAGACCACAATGGGATTACTTTTGTGTAATTCTGTGATATCTTTTCAAACGCAATATTTCCCTTTAACTATCCTCATATTTATTGGATATGCGTTAAATAAGGCAATGAAAATCACAATTTTTACAGTTTTCGAACATAAGATCTGACTTAATGATAATCGATCTGGGAATTGTATTGAAGGGAGACGACTCAAGGCCGCAGTAGTCTTTTAGCTTTTGAAAATATAGGTTGAAACAATAGTTGTGGATTACATCTCCCAATAAGGCAATCCTCCATACAGTTCAACCAAAAAGATGCGCGCGAAGAGCGCCGCAAATTTGCAGCTTTGGGAGCATTTTCTGCAATTTTAGTCGTATGTTTGAGTGATTAAATGACAGTGGGTCCTCCTGTTCTAATCGACATATGAGCCATGAAAGTGTGTTTGTGCATAATTTTTTCATACCCAAAAACTCATTTTGGGGCACAACCAAACTCGGGGGGGGGGTTACATGCCCCTGGCCCCTTGGCGATGCCACTGTGCAGCAGTGAATTTAGATTTAATGTTTTAATGATAAATGAAGAATAAACCTCAAGCTCATTTTCGGTGTAACCAATTGTGCCCCACCGTGGCAATTTTAAGAGGCATATGAACAATCCTGAGGGCCTGATAATAATAGTAAGTATGATCAGGGAGCTGTAAGAGAGATCCTTGGTATGATCAGCTGATAAATACTTAATTTGTTATTCAACTGCACTAAGACGTTCGATCATTTGACGTGCCTTTACAATTATACAATTGTAGTTAGGTTACTACCAACCATTTTTAAAGTGGCGGCAAACACTACGTGACCACAATTAACAAACTCATAGCAAGTAATAACAGTTCATGCTTACGTGCTGGTAAGATGGTAAGCTTCAACTTCTTTGTAACGGTAATAACTTAAATACATAGTTGTCAACTAATTGTTAGTTGCTTCATGTGTAATTGTTGTCTTCTTTTATTATGGTTAACACCCCAGTGTTTTTCTTTATCCAAGCGTTGCCAAATGTAAGACTGCTGTGTTAGCCAAACTTGATATCAGGGCGGCGTTTGTGTTGGACATTGTGGAGGATGGGGGGGGGGGAGAACGCTGGTCGGAAAACTCAAATTGATAAGAAGTATATGTGCACATTATGCGTATATGTATACATGTCTATGTATAAGTAAACGTATACATTGACCTATGCATGTGTATACTTAGTATACACATGCAAAAATAGATACTAAAATAGTCACATACGAAAATAGTCATGATACATGTATATGTTTATGTAATGCTGGTAACGAAATGTGCTCTTTAGTGCCTCCGAAGAAACACAAATCTTCCCTTTTCTCCGTCGCAAGTAGCATTGAGTAAACGCTCGTAAGTCAGTAACAGCCAAACGTTTACATGTAATAGCCGTGCGATTTTGGCAGGGAACTATCACTCAAAGCTAGCTCCCTAATCGGAGTATTTGACAGAAGAAGTTAGAGCAATAATAAGAAGGCTACTGACAATGACACAAGAACGGTACAAATGGGGGAAAGCGCTCAGAAAATTTGCACGATGAAGAAAATGTATGTACTTAATTACAACATTGTGAGAGATTACGGGATTTGAGGTAGCAAAGGCCAATGATGTAATGCACTAGGCGTTGTGTGGTCTTTGGTGAAGACCCCAGTGGCCCGGATTAAAGCATAAAATTCAGTTGTGCAACGTACATGATAAAATAGCAAATTACCTGTTTTGAAAAAATATCAGACCAAACGGTGGTCTTTACTTCTACTATAGAAAACAAAGTTTATTGAGTGAACTTAGAATGAATGAAAGAGTGTTCCATGGACCATAAAAGAGGGTTCCGTGGTTTTATGGATCGTTTTTTGTTACTTTTAAGTCATCGAATAGTCTAATATTCACACATATATGGGCAATTATTACGATTTTTGCCCAATATCATACCTATTCCGTCCCCCTTAACCAAATTATTGGAGGGAATCATTTCTTGCACTCAAAATATTAGCAAATATTGTGGTTGCTGATCAAATATTGTGGGGACGAAACATGACCCGTCCCCCAACCAAATCTTTTTGGAGAGGACCATATCCCCACCCAACCACCCCCGCGATCGCCTCCTTTGCTTGAAATACATGATTCCTTGTAACCCAGTTATAGTTTGATAAGAAACATTGTGCTTTGGTTCCAACTATGGCTATCTATTTCTTCGCAAAGCATTTAATTCAAAGTTAAACTAAAGTCTGCAAAAAGAGATGCTATTACTTACATAGACGATTGACGGAAAAAAAGGCCGTGGCCGTGGCCGTGGCCGGCTTGACTTAAACCAATTGGTTAGAAACTGGGCCGTAAAACTTCATCTAACTAACTAACTAACTAACAACAGAGACGATTGCATGCAAATCTGACTGCAGATAATATCTGACTGTAGATAATATTTTCGAAAAGAATATGGTGGGATATGTTTGTATAGTTGCTGTGGTATCACGTTTATTCTTTGCTATGACGGTCACAGAGGCTAAGTGGTTAAGGATAACTAGCGTTTTAGAGCTAAAAGGGGTAGGGAAACTAATTTCTATGCATTACAATCAAATTTCAAAGTGTTTCAAAATTTATCAAGTCTTTATCAGGCTTAAAACAGTGCCTTCTTGAGTAAATCTAGAAGTAATTTAATTCAGGACATAAAAGTAACCTCTCTGTAATAAATACCATTAAAATGTTTAAAGTTCGATCAACTTTCCTACGTCTTGTATACCTAGAGCTGATAAAGTAATGTATACATAAACGCTTCATGTAGATGCAATACGTTTTGCCTCAAGTTTGCTAGAATTCTCTAGTAAATCAGCATTCCATTTTAGGGACCGGTTCTAAACATTAGCGGCATATTCTAGACGTGGTTTGACCAATGCTTGAAATAAATACTTAAAGGACTCCAAGAATATTTTCACCCTAAGCCAACTTTAAGAACATTCCACTAAGACTGGGTAATTGTTTCATCCTGAAGGCAGGGAGTCAAATAGCAACTCTCTGCTAAAAGCAACGCATAGCAATGCACAAAAGGCTATGTAGTCACTCTTTTCCATTGGACTTTAATAATCAATGCCTCACTAGTGAAAACACTAGTGAAAACTCCCCCAGAATATAAGAGTTATTTATACGTTTGGTGCAAATTGCCTCACCCAAGTGGCAGAGCTTTCATATCACCCCCTCCCCTCCCCTACACACACACACACACCCTGTGACGAACTGTATTCAAACAAACGTTGTAGCGGCCATTTCCGGGATTTTACCTTAATGTCTCCTGACCCGCTGTTACTGATATTACTTTTAATTGACAAGTTGAAATAGTGTTTTTTTTGTTTTTTTGTTTTTTTTTTTTGTTTTTTGTTTTATTTTGCGGCGTATTCAACAAAAGTTCAAAGATCTGCATGACATTATCGGATTTCTGTTAATCTATTCAATTAAAAAACTTTTCAGCAGACCTGTCTCATCAGTCATACAGTCGTTAAGTTCCTGAAATTCAACGTCATTTTGACATTCAATAACATCTTAGAAACTCTTTAAGTGAAAAAGTGAGCTTACCTCTGAACTGTTCAACGTTATTCTCGTCGAAGAGTACCGATTGAAAACCAAATGTTCAACAATCTGTGTCACAAAGGTTTAAAAATTATTGTCTTGGGTCTAACTCTCATCTTCAAATGACATGCATGCATTCAAAATGCTGAAGTTATTTACTCAATTTATCGTGTTCGACTCTGCAATAACTTGGGAGGTCACTTTTGAATTTCTCGTATAATTGTATTTGGTTTTCTTTAAATTCCCTTGGGCTGCTGCATCACATATTCCATACTAGAAAAGAAGTATTTTTGTTTCGATAACAAACATAAAAACAGTTAACGTGAATTGCACTAAATGGGAGATGGGGGGGGGGGCACCAAATAATTGCACCATGACCTATTTCAAATTATTTGATGTGCAAGTGGTTGATTTTGATTTGCACGGTATGTGGCGGGCACTTAGTCTAAAAAGTGCTGAATTTACTCTTAAGGGTAGTTCTGTCTAATTCTGTTCAAGACACCGAAACTGAAGGATGCATATAACATATGGTTTTCACAAGAGATCCAGAGTTGCTGAGGTGGTATGACATAAGCTTCGTAGGCTGAATATTAACTATGATGGAGTTGATGGTAACTACGTTTAAAATGTATTTTCCCACTTTTGACTCAGCTGAACAGAACTGAAGAGGATCTATTTCAACTGCAATTTAATACGTGTGATTCCAGGAATGAAATCAGTACATAAAATAATTTAACATTCAGAATTTCTGTTGTAAGCATACGGATCATTCAGCCACTCCCCATATTTAAACTTTTTCCCATCCTTTAGCCTACCGTCGTTAAGCAGTATCCATTGGATTGTGTTTGTCCTGGGCGTGGACTCTAGTGGAAACTCCCTCCTTCGACAACTAATGTTTGCGTCAAATCAATCCGGTCCTGGTATACAGATTTTTTCTAGTTTTTCTGCCTTGTTTATAGAAGCAGTGATTAAGAAGCCGTGCACGTGCAACTTATGATACAAGACCAATGGCTGCAAAGCGTTAATGACGCACGCTTGTATTCTTCAGTGCTAAAATAAGAAATCCCACTCCACAAGTTTTTTCTACAATACTATATAGATTGGAGGGACAAAATAAAGTGTCATCCGGTTAAAACAGTTATTCTCAAGGGTGACCTTGACTTATCCAACGTTTAGAGTGTCTGAATGGTAACCTACGGCATTTTTTGTCCTTCGAATTTGGTATTATGGTATCTTTCATTAATTTCATTACATTACGTTGTATTGCTACACCACTTCTTGCACGACGTGGTTGGGCAAAATTACTTTTTAGGATTTTTCCACAGGTCTGGGAATGGATGGAAAAATGTGCAATTCATTTTCATAAGGTACAAACGAACTGATAGCGATACATTAAACCTAAAAGTAATCACAAAATTACAATTTTTTTTATCATTTTCCATTTAATCCAACATTTTCCTATTTATTCCCAACATTTTACATTCCTCCCCTAATTCCAAAGGTTACACAGGTAATCTTATGTGCAGTGTCGCATGTACCCCTCGAAAAGGGGATGCCCTCTTACAATCCCATTTGATGCCTCCTCTTGTGTGCATCTCTGAAAAGGCAAATTTCATCAACCAATTCAATCATATAAAATTACATTACTGCTAAAATGTTCTATTTTATCATTGTTTCGGTATCTTTCTTTGATAAATATAACTTTAAATTTTTTGGAGCGAAAACTCGGGGAAGCGTATGGGGGGGGGGGCTTATATCGCCGAAACCCGTCAAACCGTTTTCTTAAGCCTTTAGAGTTAAAGTCGCTCTTTTGAGTGAAATTGGAGAGCAATCTAAATTTGGTTTGAAAGATTTCAGTCCAAAAAGAGTATTAATTCTTTCTCTTTTTAGAGCGAATATTAAGTCTTAATTTTAGATCCGTCCCTAATTTCACTCTTTTGGATTTAGAGAGCGGTGCGCTCCAGCACGGTATATTCTGTGGCTAGAGTTTTGTTAAGTTTTGAAAGACAAGTTATAAAAGGATTTTCCGCTAATGAACGTTTCGTGTTTACCAAAGATTACCCTACACCTTTATTGCATAGTAACTAAATTGGCACCTTCAGTCCCTATACAGCCGTGTAACCAGGAAGGGTTTAAATTAACCCCCACCATTGGTCGCCACATTCAGCATTCCATATGTTGGGAGAATATATCAATTAAACAACTTGCAAGAACGTAAGTGCCTCAGTGTCCCCTCAAAGTTTATTTGTTTTTTTAAAGGATCTTGCACTTCAAATTAATCTTGAAGGTGTGAAACTCAAGTGTCGTCCTTTTCCAGATAACCAAAATAGTAACTGTGACGTAGACGGAGTGTGAAGGAGAGTCCGCATAACTCGAATTGGCCTCATAGAGGAATGATTCATAAGGTCAAATATTCCTGAAAGATTGGAGCACGTTCCTATAAATCCCAAAATTGTACAAAAAGGAGGTGGATGCAAAGTTTCTTCATAACCTTCCACAAACTTGTATGAGGATCGTTCATTCACAAATGTCATCATGGTGTTTTTCTGTTATCGTTTGGTGGTTCTAGCATTGTCTTTCTTCTGTTTTGTGACTGCCCAGTTTGACTTGGCAATTTCTCGTAAGTATTGTAACAAATACATTCCATTCATCCCATTTATTGTTTTGGAACAAAGAGAGAATAATCCTTTGCACCTTTGAAGAATTTAGTCTCTACAGAATTTAGGGAATTTCAACCAACGTACTATCCCCTTTGGCAACTATCTCGTAGATGCTACTTTTCCAAAGTCCCATCGATTCTCTGGCGAAGAGCAAAGGGGCTACTATTGCGTAGTTGCATGCTAAAAGAGGATATGGCATCCCCAAACCAGGAAGTTGTTGGCAACTCTCTGCCCAAACATTTTTAGGAACAGCCCTAGAGATCTAGATACAGTTGATAACTGCACCCTGATTGGCATTCATTTTAACAATACAGTTTCACTTTGGTTGGTCAACAATGACTTGTACAGTCAGTAACGTTCTGAGCTCACACATACACTGTGCGTGTTTGACAATATATTGCCTTGAGCAATTTAAACTCGGTGCAGGGTTCTGTGGTCTTAGAGGTATACTAGACAGGAAGTTGATTAGAATTGAGGAAGGGGCTGGAAGTTAACTTGGTAAAGAGAATTGTGACTGTCTGGTATGAGGTAAGAGAGCCTTTAAGATGGCGCAGTGATAAAATTTAAGATTGTTTGTGTCACTGTGGGTAAAAAGTAATCATTTCTTCTTTGTTCGATTCCTATTCGTGTACGTGATTCTAATGATAGTTGTGTTATCGCCTGTTGTTTACATATACTTGACACCAAGTTCCTAGCCAAAATTGGCAGTTGTAGTCGGGGGAATGCATTCAATTGCCGAAATTTCTCATCGTTTAGACAGTTAAACTTCTCCCACTTACGTTTACTTCGAGCCCCACCCACAGTTTTAAAATTATTGCCGATGTAATAATGTGCGTACAGGTGCGCACATTTTCTGTGTGGTGCACGTGTGAAATTTATCTTCCAACCTTGATGATTTGAACTGTTGTTTGACCTGGGATGAAAGCATACACTCCCTGGATAGACAAAAGGCATTTTCTTGACCATTAAAAATGTATCACACGTGCAGTCATACGCCCAATATGTTCAGGGAACCTGCCACTTTGTGCTGCTATGATTAACAGCTATATTTGCTACATTTGAATGAGACTAGTTTTTAAATGACGAATCGATCGCTTTAAAATTACTGGCTCTATTACTTCCCATCAGCAACTGCTTGGTTTACCTTGAATATGCAATGTTAATGTCCTAAAATATCATAAAAGATACCTAGAAGAGAAATAAGAAGAAATTTGTGACATTTAGCTATTTTTTTTCAAAATAAGTTTGGGGCGACTGTCTATGACCTTTAACTTTTTTACAAGCACTCCACAGCGCGTCGCAGCTTAGCGCAGCATTCGGTGCGATCCTCCCTTTAAGCGATGGGGTTGTTTACATGATAATACTCCAGCAGAACAGAAGAAAGTTGAGGTTTGAAAGAAGCTTCTCCAGCAGAATCAAAACAACATGTGTCCATTGGCATTATCGTCCTCGAGCTGTCGAGTCAGATCACGGGTAATAATGTTCTTATTTCTGCCGATGTACACTTACAAATCATAGATAACGCACCTTGTCTGAATTTAAGTAGCATGTACTGTTTTAACAGATTAAGCTGATTACCACAACTAATTAAGCTTCGGTTCCTACAAATAGCATTAAACATCAGATTGCTCAAACTAAGTAAGGATGTAAACATTCAGTTACTTTGGTTGCAAACAGTGTATTATTCTCACGAAAAGCATTGAAAGATCAATGTCCCAATTACCAATGACATAAAGAAGGTTAATGAAGTAGCGTAAGTTCTCCATTAGATATGATCATTTAAATAGCACTGGTTTCACAGCAGATTCAACTCAAAACATAAATTGGTTATGTTACTGTTAGCACACACAACAGTTTTCAAGTTATTGTTCTAGCAAGACTTGATGAGACAAGAGTGCAACATAAAACAGTATATACTACATTTTTATTCGTTTTATCATTATATTTCTCTTACAAGCTTGCTTACTGAACATCGATCCTGGACCATGCAAGGCGTACATGCCTAAGTGGGGGTACAAAAATGGCTGTTGTGTCCAGTTCATCTACGGAGGCTGCCTCGGGAACAGCAACAGATTCGACAGTAAAGCGCAATGTGAACAGAGTTGTCCGACAAGTAGTACGTATTTATAAAAGCCTCTTTAATTAAGGAAAATTTAATTATCGATGTTAATAATAATATTTGCCTTTTGATGCACCAATATCTAGGTAAATCCTAACTAAAGGCGCAGCACAAATATCACCCCTGGTCAACAATAAATCGTTCCGTCCGGCAGCTCCTCTAACGGCGCACCCGATCATGACAATTTACTTTACAGGTACCTATTAAACCACTGGGTGGAGAAGGCAATTTCGATAAAGCATCTTGTCCAAGGACGCAACGTTTTGATCCAGGTAGGAATAGTCAACCAACATTTTGTGGATCACGTGCCCAACCCAGTGGCGTAGATACGGGGTGAGGGCGGGTCAGAGAGGGCGGTCGCCCCCGGCTCGGAAATTTAAAAAAATTCGGAAATTTTCAAATATCCGAAACATACCTAAACATTATAAAATTTCCGTAAAAGAGTAAAAATTTCCTCAAAATGTAGTGAAATATACCAAATTTTTCTTTAAAATGCCTCGCTGCGTTCGGCATCTAATAGGAAATTATAGCAAAATGTAATAAAATATATCAATTTTTCTAAGCCTCGCTACGCTCGGCATGTAACAGAACTTATACATGGCAAAATATAGCAAAATGTAATGAAATATATCAAAGTTTTCTTTACTTCGCTGCGTTCGGCATCTGATAAAGCCTATATTTAGCGAATTATAGCAAAATGTAGTGAACTATATCAAAATATTTCTTTGCCTCGCCTACCCTCGGCATGTGATGAAACTTAATTGTTTAATAGAAATTATTTCTATAAGACATTATATGGTTATTATTTATAAATATCGTTTTCTTTTCCTACTCAGTGAAGATAATACGTGAATACAATTTTTAAGATTTTGGTCACTGTATTAGGCCTAAATAAGTTATACTATGACCTGCACTTTACAGATCACAATAAATTGTCAAGAATTCCTTGATACTAAATATTGACATGGAAAACGCTTTAAAGATAATTATCTTCACGACATAAAAAATAAGAAAAAAACATTAAGTTAGTACAACACAATTGTGTTAATAAATGGATTTGTAGGCTTTAATTTCAAATAGAAGTAAAGAAATTCGCGCCTCGCTTCGCTCGGCGATTATTTCAAACTTATACGTCCCTACCGTCAAAGCCCTAATGGTAAAATGAGGGCCTACATTCACAATTGTATGTGTAGTACGTAGTAAATAAATGCACTATGTATAATACTGTGTAGGTGTAATATGCTTTGGGAGATGTAAACCATTCAACTTGAGTTTTAGTATACAAGAAGAAGAAAAAATCAGGAAACTCTCTGATAAAAAATAAGAAATTTTTAGGTCTTGCCCCCCCCCTTGGAAAATATCCTAGCTACGCTACTGGTCCAACCCCTTAACCATGCCCCCTCGGGCTCACGCATTATCTACTAATGTAATGCGATCGATACATATCTCATCAGTTATCCTAACGGACTTCATTGCAGTGATGACGCAAGTTACTTGCACAAGTCGTGTCTAACCAGTCAGTCATTAATTGTTGAAATAGATTTGAGTATCGACCGAAATAGGGTGAGCGCAATGCACAGGCCGCTTGCATCTCCAAGCCGATGTTCTCAAACTGCGAGGTTTTGTAGCTTAAAATACTGCTGATATGTCATTAACATAGTTGCAAAAGGGATACCTTGAATAAAAATGTAGAACAAGCAGCAAAGTACCAATTTAATCATTTCTCTTTAAAGCTGACAGGACGAAAAGATCATGAAAAGATACACTGACTTCTTCATTTACACTTGTTAGACTGTCGATGCAAGCTACCAGTTATTCAAGGTCGTTGTGTGGCATGGTTTCTTCGATGGGCTTCAGTTGATGGTTGCTGTAAGCCATTCATTTATGGCGGTTGTGGAGGAAATGCCAACCGGTTCATCTCGCAAGCAGAATGTGAGCAAATATGTGGCAACGACGGTAATTATTTTTAGTACATACTGAAATCACTTGAATACCTAAATGTCACTTATTATAGGCTGCTCAGGAAAAGGAGCTGAAATCCAGTGATACTAAAGCTATTCCTCCTGAAAGAAATGAAGAAATTAAAAAAGATCATTAGATTGGCCTCCACTTTATCTTTCCGTCGTAGTTTATCCGCTCCACCCCTCCTAAAAATTAACGCTCGTTTTTCATCAAGTGTGTGTATATGTTAGGCTGAATCCAGACGGTGATAAACAAATGTGAAATTTGCAATCTAGGATAATCGATGGGCAAAACATTTCAGTGAAAGAAGAGCCTGGACGAGGTTTTGCCTTCCTCCGTAAGCACTTCTTTTCACAGCTTACACGCCACCATATCTACTAGAAGAGTCAATAGTTTCTTACACTATTCAAAATTTCTTTAAAGTTACAGACATTTTTTACAGTACCTTTGTGCTTTTGCTGTTTTACACAGTATACTGTTATTTAACTATCCACGCTTTTAACATAATAAATCAGTTAAATACTGAGGCTCGGTCTTTAAAAATAAACAAACATGTTCAGTCTTTTTAGGCCTAATTATTTAACATGATGATATCTCTAGCCCTCTTCCTTTACCTTGCCGAAGGTGAAAGGAATATATGCAATCACGCGAGTGTAGGTGGACCCAACATTTCATACAAGGTGAGGACATTTTCTATTCAAGATGAGGTCCTCAGGTGTCAGAACAAT
>WURT03128909.1:8679-23808 GCA_009936505.3 Holothuria glaberrima | reverse complement strand
CTTTCAGTGGAACCCTGTGGTTTGGATGGACAGCATTTTTCAAGAATCTTCTGGCCTACCAACTTTGTGAGCTGGGACCATCTTCCCAAGCAATGGGTAAGGATACCTTTCGTTAGAACTTTTTTTAATTTAGCAAGAAACGGACAATTTGAGAAAGGAAATTATAAGCATTTGAACAGTAAAACTAGCAGTGTTATTATGTTATTTCTTAAAGGGAATGTTACAGAGTTCTTGATAATGGTCATTGAAAAGTGATAGTAGCTGTGTAATAGTTTTTGACACTGGGATATAAACTGGCTATGGCATTCTGACATGATAGGACCAAGGACAAATACATGGTATCACCCATCTACAATCTTTTCCAGGTTTTTCATTTCCAGATGGTCAAGTGTGGATAATTGTAATAAATATCTCTTTCAAAAGAGGAACATTATCTGCATGCCTCTTTTAATACATGGCACATAATGCCTGCAGTACACTCACTGCATGATAACATCCTGAGGAACTGAAGATAGTTTCTAACATATAACTACTCCTGCATGGTTTGCTGTCTTGTTGGTTACTCTACATAGCTATCCCACTGATTAAGGAACAGTTGACACCGTACTGTGAGTCTAACTTTGCAGGCTATTGTAGTGAAATGCACCTATTACACAGCTCACATTGTTTTAAACCTATAAAACTGCAATTGTAATAGCTGAATGTGATGAATTATGGCTTGTAGCTGAGATAGAAAAGTCTTAGTTATTAGTTGCAATGTCAAGGAGAAGGACATAATATTTCAATGGAAGATAAAAAAAGAAACATCTTTGTCACAATTTAAAATATTTGTGGAATGTCTTTATGACACTTCGTCTGATTACAAAAACAACTAAAACAAAGATATTTAAGTTATGAATGTTCACCATAACAGACAATGAAGTAGGCTTTGTTTCGTCTGAGGAATATTTATGGATTGTGTTTACAAAATTATCAATGAAAGACTTAACTTGACAAATATGGGAAATTACCGCAATTTGAATAAATTTGCATCATTTTGTAAGGGTATGTTTTTTTGTTTTTTGTGTTACATTAAATGTCCCAAATTAGGTCTCATTTGAGAGAACTTTTAAAGCTCTTTAACTTTTATGTTCATCGCTTCTTCATAAAATAAATTTTTGTCAAAGGTAATTCACATTGAAAGTAGGCATCTGAAATGAGGAAAACTTTAAAAATTAATTCAGGCATACAGCTAGCAAAAGGTGCACACTAGCACAGTGAATTAATTCAGGGCTGAAAGGGTGAACCTTAATTAAGAAATTCCCTGTTACTGATGTTTACTATGTTACAGAGAAATCAGATGAAATATTGTATCATGTCTCCAATGTAGTGGTGGAAAGGGAAAATTACTTTTGGACTGAAATATTTTCTGGTTTTAAAGAAATGGTAAATTTCTCATGAAATTTTCATTCAAAGTAAACTTACAGCAAAATGAAATGTTTTTGCCTCATGTTAATGAGCAATACTTTGCCTCCTTGGATTTTCAGTCTTACATTTTGACCTTTATTTAGGTAGGTATAAGAGGTAACTCATAGGGAATGTTAAGTCTGTAAAATTTCCATGGCTATCAAGGAATTGATATACAGTATAAAAGGAGGCATGAGATTATGGTGGAGAAAGTTGGTTAGGTTTAAAGAATATGGACTGTATATTGATAAACATAAGTCTGTCTCCACCACATTCACCTTGGGTTGACGATGTGATGATTAAATCTGCTTGCATGTTGAGAACAACAAACTTAAATTGAGTAAAAGTAAGTTTCACCAGAATTTTTGAATTTGGTTTGTCTTTAACATATCAGAAATAAATTTTAAGGTTACACACTTATTTAAGAGATCTATTCCTTTTTAACTTTAATTCTCACATGACCCCCTGTGTTATTTGGCTATTCAGTTTCATGTCTGCTTCATATACTTCTGTAAACTGTGGAGCTGTTGACAACCTTCTGAAAGGTTTATAATTGTTGTTTCTCACTAATCGTAACCTTTTTATTTCCGTTTGATTTCAATTATTGTGGAGAATGATTTCCTTAATTTGGTGATTAGCTTTGGACGGTTTCACTGACAGGTAGTATCATCACTGTTAGGTGCACATGTCCCTAAGCTGCACATCCCAGGTGCAAGGAACATGATTGTTTGTGGTAGTTACTAATGGCTGAGCACTTTCATTGAGAAAACAGGTGGAACTTCCTTCATCTCCGAGGGGGCTTATCCACGAAATTTTTTCACTTTTGACGGAATCACTGGTCGGCAGGAAATGACCTATGATGAGCCGGGCAGAGAGCGTACAGCACATTACATAGACTCCCATTTTATTAGGCAGAGAGGGACCAAATCTATAGGCAAGGTGTTAGCAATGGTGGATAAGATCTCTTTGGAATTGGGTTAATAGAATTCATTAAAATAATCAAGTAATTCAGGACAGGTCATTTCAAGGTGTTTGGACTGTAGTATCACATTACAATGGAGCTCATTTGTGAGTTGCTTCAACTGAATCAATCAAAGCAGAGTTTTACCTAGATTGTGTTGATATCCTTAAAATGTTTTGGTGTCAGAGTTGCAGGTGGAGAAATGTGGTTTCACATAAATCAATGTTAAACATAGAAAAAAGGAAACTTGTTGTGAATAGAGCTGTCACCAGTTGAAGTAAAAATTTTATGGTAAAGACATTCAGATATTTGCTTTTGCGGTTTCAGATTTTGAATATTTAGACAGATTTTACGAAGGATTCAAAATGTGCTGTGCTTTCATTGGTGAAGTATTCAATAATGTGATCATACCATCATTTATGGTCATGTGATGGAAATAACATAATGGAGATGACTTTAAGGGATTTTCTTTTTGTTTTGTGCTACCTAGCTATGGTACATAGTGAGGGAGTGATTCTGCGAGATGACTTTGATTCATTGCAAGATTTAGACTATACCATTTGGTAAGTAGTTTTCAATATTTTAGCGTCAACTGGTACGAACACATCAGTGATCACATTAGTCAGCAGGAATGTGCAATTCTTGCACGGTTCTCAACAATTCTTTATGTTTTAAAAATCATGTGCGGGAATATCCAGCACCTGTTGGGAATCCATGTTGGGTTGACTTTGCATGTTACTTTATTGAGACGCCCTTTTTTGAAGCCACATCCCCCTCAAAATATTTTGGAAGGGGGAATACTGTATCCCCCTAAAGTTATGAGACCTGGTGCCAACACTGGAACACATATGGACAAAAATTGGAAACTTCTGTGACCAATTTCAATTGTCTTTGATTTATACATAACTAATTGAATGCTCTTTGAAGTTATCTGTCTTTAGGAATCAGCACCAATGAGTTTGGACTAATTGACTTAAAACTTTAAAATCAAATGCAATATACTAGAATTTGAAAAACAGTGTTTCTTGAATTATTTTTGGAAAGAAAATCACAATGTCAGTATTGCCTCTCCCTCCTGTGTGCTTTTGAACCTTTTTATCTGCCCTTTTAACTACACTACACAAGAAATAGCCACAGTATGATTTGACAAGTACTAAAGTTTACTTGGCAAAAGGCCTGAATCATAAATATATTGAGAACTAGGGGACATGCCCTTCTAACATTTGACAATAAACCAACTTTCACATAAGAAAATGAAGTTAAAGTTGGTCCTCTCACTTTTGAAACATTTTGTTGAAAAAGTTTTTTAAGTTCTTTGGAACATTTACATGCAGGTCCTTTTATTATATAACTGTGTGGTATAGGCAGTTTACTAAAATATGCAAAGAGTTTCCAAGAAATAATTATATTATTTGCTGAATAGTCTAACTCAAGTGTGGAAATCCTGCAGTCTCACATTTAAGTGCAAACTCTGTCATACACTCATATAAATTCCTTTTCGATGCTTAAAAAAAAGCAGAAAAAAACCTGTTAATGTAATTTTTACTAATAAACAGAAAGAACTATTTTTATACCTGAATGTTTGCAATGCCAGAAGAGCTATTTGCTTTTTTTTTCCATCTGTTAAATTTTGGATTGAATGGAATTCTGTTGTAAAAAAAAATTGTAAAGTACTAAATCAAAGAGAAAAGAGTTGTTAGGTTTAATGCAAGTTTACAACAGTGGTTTCCATCCTTTTTTTTTGGGGTACCATTTTACATTTGCATGGTGCCACTCGGTACCACTGTACCAATATTAAACTATAATAGTGTTTATGCATTAATGTTAGACGTCCACTCTAGTCAGATTAAAAATGAAGCATGCTTGTACCCCATCGCACACCACCAAGGAAGTCTAAATGTACCACTGGTGGTATGCATACCACAGGTTGGGAACCCCTGGTTTACAACATTGTATGAGGTTCCCATGTTTCTTTCAAGATTCTCCAGTACCCTTTGTTTCTGTTTTTCAAGATTTCACAGTACCCTTTGTTCCTGTTTCAAAAGACTTGGATAAAATTGTAAAATTGGAATACTTATTAAAATATTCCTGAAATATTTTTTTTGAAGTTTGCATGCATGTTGTCAGTTGTATTCAGCACTTAATTAGTAACCAGTTGGAACAATTAATGGGCAATTTGTCCTTGAAGTCTGCAAATTGCCCCAAAAGTAGAACCACAACCTTTTATTTTTTATTGATTTCTTGTCAGTGAAAAATCCAGAAATAGCCCCCTGGAAAAGAAAATTTGATTCCATGGCTGAGTTGTTCTTATTTTTAGCATATTGTTAGTGGAAATACCTTAATTTTTCTCATATCATGTACATAAGCTCTTGCTTTTTCTGTCACTGCTTAACTAGCAAAGATGTGTAATTTAGGTTGTAAAGAAGAAATAAGATGCTTTCATGCAAGCAAAAATTAAGGTGGGAAATACTGTTTACAGAACTCTACGAACAGGAACTGTTAAGTTCTTTAAGTTAGCCAGTTCGGATGTAATAACAAATTATGCTTCTAAGATCTCCAAGACAATAGAGGATGTGATTATAATGAGTCATTGACAATGAAGGCTATTTTAAGGCTAACCAGTAACCAATCTTCATGATTGTTTCAAAGTGGGTTCCACCCTAAACTAAAATAGATAGATCTAAGAACCCCTCTCCACCCACAGCAGTTTTTACCATGTAAATATACATGGTAGGGTAGTATACAAATAGCATGTATGTGGATTTAATTATCTTTCCAAATCTGGACCAGTTCTTTTTGTATTTTCCATATTCTTCAGTTGGAACAGCAAGTGATAACTTATAATTTCTTTTCATTCAGTTAAGGTTGTCACAGAATGTGGTTCAGTGATTAAAAACAGTTTTGGGAGGAGGGTAGGGGTAGGGATCGAATTTCCTAACCATAAGAGTGTACAGGAGGGCCAACATGGTAGAAAAATGCACATTTAGTGCATTAGGTCTTAAACCAGATAAGTATGTCCTGAAGGTGAGCAAGCTAGCTTTTGGGGTTGAAATATTTTTCATGGTGGGGCAAAATGTGTTTAAATGTAGTAAGGCAAATAGGAGATTTCTTGAAGGGGGGGGAGCAAAAATTCCTGTAGGGGACACAATCCCCTGTACCCCCTTTAATTACAGGCTTAAAGTTCATGTACAGAGAAAGGTGATTCTGATCAATTTGGACATGAATTTACTATCAGAAAGAGAAGAGAAACTTATGATGGTCAAGACAATAAGTTGTCGTGGTAACATCCTTCATTCTCAGAAGTCAACTGTAGCTTGACAATAATTATCAGACTACTTTCAAGTGGAATATTGACTGCTTTTGCCTGGAAATTTAAGTCATGTGTGCTTGAAAATAGCCTATATATTGACTCAAAATTACAAATATTCTGCCCGAGGATTTAGGATATAGTGCTCCCACCCCCACCCCGGTCTCATATGCCTAGAGTATTGACCATGATCTTAGGGGGTCACATTTGCTAGAAAAGTACAGCCATAGGGATAAATGTTTCTGTTCCATACTTGTATGTATATACATGAATTCAATAATCATCTGAAAGGGATTAAAGCCAGGCATGGTAAACTTACAATCACATTGCCATGGTAACATCCTGTATTTCCATATACAGATGTCTTGATCGCGATGGGATCTATGGTAGCAAAATCACTTCTACAAGAAACATCTCTGAGACAGTATGAAGATACTGTAAATTTTTTAGTATTACAGTGTTACTTTTGAAGGGGTGTATCATTTAATGGAATTCAGAGTTCCTCACTGCCTTCTATTATTTTCAATTTTTTTGTAACCAGGACTACATCTATCAGCAATGTCTGCAAAACCAAATGTTGATCTTTAAATCTGGGTGACTCCTTCTTGAAAATGAGATCAGAGAGAGATCTATCCCCTACTGATGTTTTCTTTCTTTTTTCTTGGTTGATGGGTGGGGAGGGGGAAGAGGAAGAAAGGGGTTCAAATTTAGGGGGAAAATTTTTATTTTATTTTGTTATGTACTAGTAAGTAATAATTTAGGCCAGCTTTAAAGATGGGAGAATCATTTATATGGTGATATTGTTTTATGTGAGTCTAGCAAGTGTTGCATTAATCCAACAGTGCCATGTCCTGATATGAATACCAGCGCATGTAAGGGAGGGTTTGGGAGTGAATGGGGAGGAGGGAGTTTGAAAAATCACATGGGACTGCATCCAGTTCCCGCTGTAGCACTTTTGCTCAAAATATTGATGTATGCTCCAGATAATAGCTAAATGATAAATTGTGTGCCTGAATGGGGGGATGTAGGAGGTTGGGTGCAACCCCCAGCTCTATGGGCACTGGTGAGGGTTTGTTAGAATAAGAGATTATTATGCATAATGCCTGACATTGAATTTTGAGTGTAACAATCATTTTTCCGCAACAGACACTCATCATTAAATGTTCAATTTTCTACAGGTCAGAGGCTTATGGAGCTGAGATTAGTGACTATTGTGGCACAGTTTTACATGGCAACTCAATGGTGTTCTGTGAACCTGTTGGAAAAAGAGAACTTATCTCTGTGTACCTGAACACATCTACTGCAACAGCCATGCATTTTGCAGTCTGTAAGTACCATAGTGTCATTCTAAATGTAGAATATATGAGGTTCTGTATCTAGTTATTGCTGAATGTAGTAAATGTGATGAGAACATTCTTTCCTAAGGACCAGTAGATTGATGATAGCATAGGAGTGGGACAAGGGGTGCACAAAGACTACTTCCAATGGGGCTGCAGCACTATTAGGGAGGCTGCACCCCCCTCCAGCCCCCGTGCTGGATGTACTTATGGGAATTGGTGATGTTTTATTGGAAGACGTAGTTATGGCTGATAGCAGAGCATGGTGGCCTAATGGTTTTGGTATTGGACTTGTGATCTAAGGATTGCTGTTTCAAAACCCGCCTATGTCCTTGGGCAAGATTCTTTATCTGAATTGCTTCTCTCCACCCAGGGGTTAAATGGGTACCTGTGAGGTGAATTGTCATTGGGAAGCGCCGTTAGAGCTGCTCCGCACTGGAGGGATTGTCTCTGGGATGATTTACCATTGATCAGGGGTAATATTTGTGAAGCGCTTTGAGACTTATCGTTAGTGTAAAGCGCTATATAAGAACAAATTATCATATTATTATAGTAAGTTATGAAAGTGTGATTCATCTTGAAATGTTCTACTTTCTGCAAGTCATAGGCTTATTGAGCAGTCTGTAAGTACCATGTGCCATCCTAAGTGCAGAATATGAGTCTGTGTGAAGTTATTGCTGAATCTGTAACATTCAGGTGCTGAGGACATTGATTTTTGAGGGCCAGTAGATTGCTAGGCAAGGAGTAGAACAAAGGTACATAGAGATATTGTGAATGTTTATTTATATATTGAAGTAAATGATTGGGAGAGGATGATTGTTTGGCATTCTTGTGCATCAGGTATAGAGCCCAGTACTTGAGAGAGGGTTCCTCTAACCTGGAAAATTTACAAAATTTTATTGTCCTGAAAAAGAAACACAAAATCATTAATGTGTAAAAGTATGCTTTTTATGAACACAGACCAAGTTAATTCATCCAGTTATACTCTTATTTTGAAGTTTGGGTTAAAAATAATGCATTTACTGTGGCCTAAAGAAATTGAGGGAAAAAACATTTTGAAGGAATATTGATAGTCAAATGTAAAAAATGCCAAAATGTTATTAGCATATGTTTTAAAATTATGCATGCCAACACCATTGCAAAAATGCCAAATATTAAGTACTTCTGGATTTTGAAATGCCAATATGGCAAACTTGATGTGTGGCTATTTTTAATCTTGCTGCAATATTTTGTTACTTAATTGTTAAATTCATGCAGATAACTCTATGGCTTATGTTTAATGCACAATATTTATGTTCTGAAGTATCATGAAAGATACTTGCTAAGGAAATAGGAAGAGATTTACCCTTCGTAAGATTCAGGTAGTTTCAAAATGTTGTTGCCAAGGGTAACTGCTTACTCCCTCAGGTAAGCATTTTGTTGTCAATCTATTGTTCTTGAGCTCCAAAAATGAGACTTGTAGTTGTGTGCAAAGGTATTTCTTCTGATTTTGAGTTAAAAAAAATTCTCTTGTGTGTAGAAGTTTTGCATTTGCATTGTGGTGGAGGACATCAAAATCAAATGAAACATACCAATGGATATGCACATTCGAACTCATACTAAGTTTTTGTCCTCCAAAGAGCAGTGAAGATGTCATGTGCAGTGTTGTATTAAGTGTTAGATCCTTTGTCGTTATTTACCATCAGTATCGGCCAATATTCCCCACTTTCATCCTGTATCAGAATCATGCAGTAAAATGTTCCTTAAATGCTGATACTACCTAACTAATATCTTCCGTCTCATGTCATGAAAATGGTACACTAATTGTGTATTTTTTTTTTAATGCAAGCATCATATTTTACCTTATCAAGATGGAACAAAACTTCATTTGCCCCAAGGCCTATGGCTAGTTGCTGAAGGTTGATTTCTCAAATATCGGTATCGGCCGATATTGGGAACTGAAATGTTTGTATCGGTACCATCAGCTACTTGCAATATAGGTGCAATACTATTATATAAATACCACTAGAAATATACACCCTGACTCATATAGTTTTTTTTCATTCTTGACATCTATGATCAATGTGTCTTTCGGGTCAAGTTTACCCACACAAATAAGGTCTAAATGTTCATGAAATACTGAAGGCCTAGAAATTAACAAACGAACTTTACACTTTTCATTTGTACAACCTCCCTTTAATAGAAGAAAAGTGCATTCTACCAGCCCTGAATAAAAAAAACAATGTATCTCTCATCACAAGTAAAAGTACTATTGTACCTGCACCAAAACTCCCAAGTCTGATTGGTAGTTAATGTAAAAGATTTAAAATGTTTCATTAAATATCATATTTGGAATTTGTTCTACCAGCTGCTGGAACATGTTCCACTGGTCCAGATGACTACAGCATTGCTATATCGTATGCCATAGATGACAGAGTTGACTGGCATCTCATTGACAAAATAAGGTAAGAGTAGCTGCTATTTTTCAACAACTTTTAATCTTTATTTGATATTTTCCTTGTTATTACTGTGCATTTATTCAAAGAATGTTGTCTTTAATATTAAAAGGATTTTAGTCATAGGTTATGTGGAAAATTGCTTAACTTTGAAACTTGAAATTTCCAGGCAAAATAAATTCAAAGATCATGGAAAAAATGAACTGTATATTCAGGAAAAATACAGGAACCATATGTGTAAAGCCTGTACTGTATCTCAGTTCAGGGTTAAGACAAAGAGCAGTTGTACAGTATAAACTGACCACAAATGCTGGAGGAGGTCTGAAGGCTGGTTCATACTTCCAAATTTTCAAGTGCTGTAAAGCTATAAGATCCATATATGACCATTCCTTGCTACTCTGGGCCAATCACAGACATATTCCAAATTTGAACAGTGCTAAACTTTCAAAGCTTTATAGCCCTATACTAAAGTACGAATCGGCCTTTAATTATGCTGTTAAAATTACCACCTCTGCTGCAAGTTATTGACTATTATGACAATATAATTTTAGAACAGAATTTATTTGGTGTGTAGAAGGGACAATTGTGAATATGTTTCTTTTCCAAACTGACTTTTTGCAGTTACATTTGCCTGTTTTTGTTTAAACCAACTTACACATTGTACAGTAAGAGACACTTAATTTGGGGATAAAGGTTAGTGCACTTTTACAACGATCAGAGTTTTTGTTCTGTGTATGTAAATACATGTGCAATGGCTGTTCGAAGGGTAGATTTTTCATTAAGATAAAGTTGTAATTTATTCAGTGGAATGTGTCCTGTTGTAACGATTGGAAAAGAAAACAGTTTACTGTTCTGTGTAAAAGTAATTGGTGTTTAGGACCAGAATGATTTAGTTGCACTTAGTAAATTCGCAGTAATCTATGTGTTACTAAAATAGTATCAAATTACCTGATTGTGTAGGTTTATTCCACATAATGCATATGAAAAACAAATGCTATTACTAGGTAAGCTACAAGAGGTGGTCACACGGTTTAACAGCAGGCATGTGAGTAGATGCAAGTGGCAGCCAGTGAATTCTGCCACAAGAAAGGGATTATACAGATGTAGTTGACATAATTTGCTAACAACACCATGCACTCACATCTGATGAGGGTACAGCTGATGTAGTTTACTTCTTTAATTGTTAGCACCACCACTCACATCTGATGAGGGTACAGATGTGGGGAACCTCACTTGTTAGCAACACCACTCACATGTGATGGGAATACAGATGTAGTTGACATCACTTTTTAGCAAAACCACTCACATATGATGAGGGCACAGACATCACTTGCTGGCAACACCAGTCACATATGATGAGAGTACTATGTATACCACAAGTGCCTTCAACGATATAGGTGCATATACAGTATTTTTTGCATTCCTTTATACACTAGTTGTCACCTAAGGGATGGAAGCTATGCCCTATAGGTAGCAAGCTTGCAGTATCTCGGTGCTTCCAAATATTTGACATAAGTAAAAGTACCAGTTACTTGCAGTATTGGCCTATGGGACCTGCAATCTACAGCAAGTAAATGTATGACATAGCTCCTTCCATGAGGCAAGTTCTGTACTGTCAGTCCCACTTGCTGCCACTTTCCCCTACCCATGACCTGTTTACTCATACTCTGGGAACCCCTTCTTACAGTAAGCCTCACCAAAATATTTGAGATTTATTGTTAGCACTTGATGTCGGAAGCAATTTACATGGACAATGGAACCTTGGTGAGTTGCCAGATATTTTCTTCAGCTCACTCTCAAAACAAAGAGAAATTATATTATCTTAAAAAAAGACAATAGTTTTAAATGAATTTTTTTTTTGACAGTGTAGCATTTGTACTTCTCAACCTACTTTTATATTTCTTTGTGTATATGTTTAGGGTTCCTCTGAGTCACAACACGACAGTCCACACCCTTCATCTACCAGATGAGGCTAAACAGGAGGGTGTATCCTTCAGGTTCCATCAGGACCTAGCTGCTGACACCCATCAGTTCCAGGGGTGCTGGGCACTGGACAACATTGTCATCCCAAACATGGCACACAGTCCACAAGAACTGGAGGAGGACTTTGACCTTTTTAGTCCCAATAATTGGCTTTTTTTCCCGAATGGTGATATTACGGTATGCATGATTTGTTAAACATGACTAATATGGCAGTACATTTTACATCTCAGTATGTGATTCATTTTTCCCATAAATGCAATGTACAAAAAAAAATTGCATCCCACAATGCAATGCAACATAGCAAACGGCAGTTAATTAAGCTGGGCAGTTTTCCTGTAAATTAAATTCTTAGTTCTAATTGGTATGTTTGTTGTTGTTTAGAGAGAGACTCTGTCCTTCTTGTAGAGGTTATCATTTTTGTAATGTTTCCTAGGAAGTAGGCTTGTAGAAAGATCCAGGGGATGTTATTTTTGGTGAAGTATTTGTTGTAATAACTAGTGTTATTTGCCGGTAACATGAAATGCATAGTATGCAAAACTCAGTGTGGTTGGTTCCCACACTTAGTGTGGTTGGTTCCCATACTGAGACTGCATTTAAATCTACTATATAAAGTTGTGGGATCATGCGAAGGATGTATAAACATGCATGGGCACACACTAGTGTCATTATGATGGAGCTAAGCCTATATGTTCACATAGGCCTACATGTGAACACTTCAGTATGTAGCAGTAGTTACATTGTCATGGAAGTCAACACAAGCACATACAGAGCCAATCTGTACAAAATGAAGTTACTTCATTCAGGTGTTGTCCAGGAAACAAGTGAATGGTAAGAACATAACAAAGGACCTCTGGCTAGATGCAAATTTATCTCCCAGCTTTAAGCATGCCAACACTTCAGGATTTTCATTTTGGGAGGGGAGATCTTAATTACTATTCATCCAAACACATTTTGTTGTTGCTTATATCATATTAGAAATAGAACTTCTAGGTATATAAAGTGTTTAAAATTCATCCATTTGAAAATGGTTTTCCTGAAAAATCTCTCAAAACTCTGGTATTCTCCATAATGTATTGATATTACCACAGTTCCTTTTTTATACATGTCTCAATTTTGGTCATATCATTTCAATTTTTTAGAAAGCTTGTGACTCTGATGAGACAGTGCTCTTCTTTCAAGGAGGTGACAGTCAGGGGGAGCTCCACCAGTTTGTGGTATCACATGATCTGGATCTCTTCCAGGATATTGACTGGGATGATGTCATCTTTCATGAAAGTTTTGATGACCCATTGCTTCCTCAAGGGTAGGTGTCTTCAAGCCTTACCAGATTATAAAAGTCTAGCAACTGTTTACATTTATGTATGAAAGGGCCACTTAGAAATTTAAGGCTGAACTGAGTTGGACTTCAAGAGAGGGGGGATGAGGGGAGGGGTCAGACCCTTGCTGGCTGATTTTTTTTGATAAATTTAAAAGTTATTAAGGGTCATAGAGTTGCATCTCCTGGTGTCATGGGCCCTGTGTTTAGGGAGGTTTCACACATGCCAAAGACAACTGACACAGGACAAAAAACATACGCCAACACTAAGTCATGTGCTAAAGCAATGTGGTGTGTGGCGTAGTGTCCTTCACAACAATCAGCATGTCCACTGAATTTGATCTTTGTTGCAAGCTCCCCATATGTTGAAGAAGGGATGTCCCTTATGAGGGCCATTTGGGGTTATCTACACCATATGACTACTGTTACTGAAAATGATTTCAGCTTATGTAAAATATTTTATGCTAAGATGTACAAGCTTAATAATATATCATTACAGAAAAGATAATTCTAGAAACATCCTTTAAAGTTTCCAAAATGGAAATAATTTTGCAACATTTAAAGTCATCCTGATATCACCAGACAGTCTGAAAATTTTGAAACCCTTAAGCAAAGATGTATAAGTGCACCAAGCTTTCAAGAGTGGATCTAAGGTTCTAAATTAGTGTAGTGATAAAAATAATCACTAAGCTAAGTATATTGTTATAGGGTCAATTCGGATGTAAAACCCATCCCAGATAAGTAGTGATAACCATAGAAACTAACCTTTATTATTGTTTGCATAAGACTTCCTGTCAAAAGAAGAATTTGTTACATAAAATTGACAATGAGGAGTAATTGTCTTCTTTAAAATGGATAATATCCTTCCCCTGTTTTGTTACCTGGAGTGCTTGTTTCCTTCAATTTTTCCTTAAATTGTTTTGTATTCAGAGTTGGTGCCTTGTATTTTTCTCGTAAGGTAGGATTATTAAAAGAGGGTACTGGTTTTAGAAACAAAGTACAAAGTTATTGCGAGTGTGTTCTTCAGATAGCACTTCAGTACTTTAATACATGTACTTAATAGAATAGATTTATGCTACAGATATCTCTTACTTGTCGACCCAGTACCATTCGCTAATGCCACATGCATGAAACGCATCCTTACTGTATTTTTATTTTTAGCATACTTTGTATATGCATTAATTGGACAACTAGCTAGCCTTAAGCAAAGTTTAAGGGATAAAATAGTGAGTGAATTGATTAACAACATTTGGTACAGCAATCAATGTTTGATTGATAAGTACTAACTCCATCTTGATTGGCAGTTATTAAAATCAACAGTTTAATAATACACCTGAAGGCAGAGTGTGAGAAGATATAGATTCACAACTTTTGTGAAGCTTAATTTTAATTGAGTCTCAACTGTGGTTTTGGGGGTCACAAATTGTAATGTAATCATTTTCTAGTGACAAATCCTCACAAATGAATTAATTGTTACAAAATCAAAACTTGTGAAATTAAGTTTGTGTAAAAGTTCTGAATAACTATTTGCAATAACATGTGAAAGATGTACCAATATCCCCCATTGCTGCTCCTCCATATGAAGTGGACTGGCTGATATTTAAACAATGCAATTCTGCATTGATTACAACATCTGCTCTCAAGTTACAAAAGCTTGAGAGGGGGAGAGGGGGGTTGGTTTCAACCCCTTCACGACCTTTATGTAAAAAAAGTTTTGTGCAAAAGCACCAGCTTCTTGGGAAAATATTTAGACATGACTACCTGCCCCGACCGGTAATCATCATTTGTCAAGAAGCACTCTGAGACATACCTGTGGACCCCACACCCATAGCCCATAAATGATGCTTCCTTTGGCATCACTGGGTTACTGTGGGGTGAAATTTCTCCAAGATCAAATTCTGGCTACTTACCTGGTTTACAACATTTATGGGTCTTGGAGTTGTTCTGTCTCAGTTGAAGAGATCCATCATGTATATTATTAAGTTCCATTTGTGTGACGAACCTAATATCTACCTCATCTTTTCTCTGATCTTTTCAGCTGGGATATAGAAGGAGCAGAATTAGGATCACTTTGTGGGACACTGTATTCCCAGAATTCATTGATCTTTTCAGGAGCAAATGATCGCATGGTTTGCACACCTTTCCTAGATGCTACTGAAGCTGGCAATCTGAGGTTCTACTTCTCTTTGGGTAAAAATAATCATTTCTGTTTGAGCTGTTCTCCCTCATCATCCATGTATGTAGAGAATGTTTGCCATTGTTGATTGCGGTATGGGATGACTCCATAGTTGCTTCTTGTTGGATTGGTTTGTCTAGATGGAAATATAAGTATTCAAGGGGAAGAG
>WURT03128887.1:0-11556 GCA_009936505.3 Holothuria glaberrima | reverse complement strand
AACAAAAGAAATCTTAACACTGTGCAACACTCTACATCATTATTTTTGCATAGGCAATGAGTTTCTTCAGAAACCATTGAAATTTGAAGACGTTTATTTTGAGAACGGTAAAAATATTGAAATAACTCCAACAGATCTTTCACTGGAAGACTTAATTCTTTAACTGACAAGTGAAACAGCTCTTTTTGTTTGTATGTCACATGACCTTTAAGTTATGACATAAAGACCCAACTTTCAATGAAATGTAAACAGATTAAAAAAAAAACCCTGACAATTTCAACCACATTTACCATAGAATGGTGAACTTACATGCTCTGCCTATGACAGTGACTACACACATTTGTTTCTCAATTTAGGCCGCCTCCTTTAACAAATATTGAACACATTAAAATATTTATTTTCCTTCCCGGAAATTCAATCTTAACAAAGGGTATCTCACTGCTTTGTAAAACCTGAAGAATATAGCTACATATAGCTAAATAGAACAGTATTCTGTACACTTGTTCTCAGGAAGTAGAACCATGGACTTCATGTATGCGCAAATAAGTAAGATTTCCATACACATAAAAAAAAATTTGAAAACAAGCTTGGATAAAGTTACACGTACAACCAGTTGTGAGAGCTGCTGCCACACCATTTTAATTTTATTTACTGGCGTACCAACCTTGCTTAAAATTGGCCAAGTCCTCCCAACAGAAGTCTGCATACTAACAATTACATACATGACTAATGGTAATGCACAATTTACATCACTGCATAAAAATCTCTCCTCATTGATTCAAGTCCTCAAAAACTAGGCCAAGCTGGGCGAGATTCCTTTCTGTTTTTTCCAGTCCCCCGTTCCTGTCTATGAACACAACCGAAAAAGGATACTGCCGAAAATTAGGTCTCAAATAATCTCAGTCAGAAATGGGGTCAAAGCCTACTGCAGAACCGTATACTTGTACCACTGTTCATTATAAATGTGTGTGTATGTACAGTACTGTTTATAGCTTCCTCATTACATCAACAACGTGAGAATTCCACAGGTCAATGACCGTTCTGTCCCCAATCCAGGCCCCTTTTCAGAGGACACCAACCTTCTGTCTCTGGTTGTCAGTCACCAGCCTATTCAAATCACGCTAAGTCGGAACTGACAGTACACAGGTACACAAAGACTATAACACTACAACAGTGATCAGTAGTACTCAGTTATTGCAATGAAGAGGGTAGATTGGAAAGACACCTGGATTACAGCATGTTAACAGTAAGGGTGTACCAAACACTGCTTGTTGAACATGTTTATGTGCAGTCTCTACAAAAGTTGGCACTAAGAACAGTGTTTATCATTCTGGAGGTCACAGTCACACACAAGTAGGGAGAAATACAAGGTATGGCAGCCGCAAAAGAGTTCATACAGGGGTGAGGGAAGAGTTTACAGAGGTTGACAGAGGATTATAGTGAACAGGTAAAGGAAGCTTTATAATGGTAGTGATCTAAGATTACATGCTTGGAATGTGAGGTGGGAGTGGAGTGTTAATAAACCACTGTGTCACAATTGATGAAACTAAAAATCAAAGCATCTATCAGCCATAGAGAACATTATGTAATGTTAAACAATGGACATACTACCTGGGCACAAGGCCACACCGTGAGGCCATACAACAGAGACAGAGATGGTAAGAATCTTGGAGACTAGAAGACTTGCCCAAGTGAACTCCAGAGCATTTCTGAAGATTCCTAGGGTTCGGTTCCTAAGCATAGCTAAGCAATTCCCAGAAACTAACCTCTTTTTTCACTTACCAGTCATAATTGAAATTGTCGTTCAAAATATGATGTAACATTGACATACAAAAGCTGGGTACAAGATAAGGTCGATGAACCTAAGGAACTACTTGTATGAAAACTAGTTACTTGCCAGATGGTTACTGCATGCAATAATGGTATACATATGTAAATTAGATGTAAAGAGGGGCAAAATAGACTAATTGTCCAGTGGGAATACTGAACACTGAAAACAACAACCAATCATTAATCTTCATCACTTTTCACATTTTTATTTCACCTTTAACCTTCTAGCGGGCACTAAACAATTTAGGGCAAATTTCAATCCAAGGCGATTTAAGTGAATGCTGAAATTTTTTTGACTGACCCTGTTATGCTGCACTACGTGGAAACTTACTTGTTTTGCTTTCCATGAATTGCATTCTATGAATACTTTATATTACATTACAAATGTAGACAGGAGATAAAGAAGGGCCACACAGATTGAAAGGGAAACTTTGACACATGAAATAAATGTTAAAAAATGTATTAATATTTCTATTGCCAGTATCTTTTTATAATTCTTCAGAACATAAAAGGTGGCTTTCTCAATCTGCCAAGGTTAAAAAATGGGTTTCATGTATAAATTTTTAAAAAAAATTCAGTAACAAAATTGTCACATGACTAAAAAGAGCCATTCATGAATTATGATATACATGTATACTAATTCAACTGGGTTGAGTGCATAATTTTCCCTTTAAGGTTTACTATTAAAAATGTTATTAAGATGTCGAAAAATAAATGGGAATTTACTTCAATTCATTACTTCTGGAACACCATTATGCAATAATGACCAAAGAATTGAGGTACAAAATCTACTAGGTACATCATTTATTTGCAGAGGTAGAAATTATTTTGTTAATTCCAATTCTGTTCTACAAGCTGATATGGGTAGTGCACAAAATGACCAAGAATGGTTTCCGTTTTGCCAAACACAAAATAAAGAGTGGTCACTTGTACTGTTCAATCGTCACACATCTGACAAAACAAAATTTCCAAAGAAGCCAAGACGAGAAATTTCAAAAATGATGCATTCACATCAGGTTCAGTATGTCTGTCTACATTTGTAATGTAATATAAAGTATTCATAGAATGCAATTCATGGAAAGCAAAACAAGTAAGTTTCCACGTAGTGCAGCATAAACAGGGTCAGTCAAAAAAATTTCAGCGTTTACTTACATCGCCTTGGACTGAAATTTGTCCTAAATTTGTGCTACAGGGGGCAGCATTTGAAAACAAATGTGAGTATAAGTTAATTCACATATCATGATTTAAATAACTGGAAAGATTGTTTCACTATTACTCCCAAGAACAAAACAAAATTCAGGAGATGTTCATATACAACACAGAACTTTATAGTAGAGGGGAATGGAGAAACTATAGCTCATGTAGTCTATGAAATTTTAATTACAATCAGCACAAAAAATGGACTTTTTTCCTAAATTTGGGAAACAAAAAAGGGCATACAACACTACTTTTAGGTACCTTAACATCTGGGGAGTCCTCCTAGACGTTTACAAAGAATAACACTTGTCTTCCCATAATGTTAACAGTTACAACTTCACTTTCAATCTCTTCCTAGAATGAACCCCTCTGCAAATTACTTATGCTTTTCCCCTTTGTGTCACCCCCAGTGTGGTCCTAACTCCTTCAATCACAAACTTCACACTTTCACCTGAATTGTCCACCTTCAAAATGTCCTTCTGTGGCTCCAAGCACTGTCGACGCTCTGTGGGTCAAATACGACAGTTTCAAAATGCCAATAGCATGTTAATTTGACAAGTTGTATTTGCAAACTCCCAAATTAAAAAGATAAAATGTAGAGTTCCTTGCAGGAAAATCCCTTTGTGGGGAACAGACCTTCAAATACAGTTCACCTCGTCATGGTAATATATTCTTTTGATGTTGCTGTCTTATTGTCCACATTTGTTATTTTATTGTCTCTATTTTCCTTTGACCATTCTCCTACGTTGTATTTATTCAGTAAAAAAACTTATTTCCTTTTTTTGCATTGCTTCATTATTCATATTTCAATGTTTCAAAGACAATGGGATATGAACAACTTATTCTAGCAACCCATCGGCGAACAACAAAACAGAGGTAGCTTGAGACCTGGCTTCACAAACCAGATAAGGTAGCTCACTCACAGTATTTAAACACTGTTGGCACTAGATCTCAAATTTGGAAAATGGCAGTCTGGGGGTGGGGGACAGTACCCCCTTCCAAAATATTTTGTAGGGAATTTTGACTCAAAGGGGGATCTAAATATAAAGTTGCAACATAGAAAGTCAACTTTGTAATAACAGGTTTTCCAAACAGGTATGGGAAATAAATGCACACATTTTAAACTTTCAAGATTGTTGAAAAAAAAAAACGAGAGAACTGTGCGATCCCCTTGATGAATGCGAACACTGGTATTGGCCCTTCCCTAACATCACCAGAATCATTTGGTGACTGCAATGCACAGCAATCCTTCAAAACAGGTCCTCTCCTCAAACGTGAGTCAAAATGGCAGATTAGGTAATACATCATCAATATTAGCTTATTGACTTTTCAGTACCAACGAAATCAGTGTGATCAGTGTATTCGTTACAACTTCCTGGTGTAATCAAAGCTTTCTCTTGATACCATAATCGTAGGAATATACCTCACCTATATTTTCAAACATCGGGCAAACATGAAATAATTTTGATGAATGTTAACATCAGAAAAAGCTTTGATTAACCACAATTCAACTACATTTAACAGGCCTAGATAAATACCCAACCTGCCATGGTGCATCATATATACCAGGCCAGGTATGAAGACCCTCTTTTCTTTGTTTTCTTTGCATCCTTTTGAACATCATAACCTTCACTTTTTCTGACCATAATCTACAACACTGATTTGGACTAAGCAGGAAAAGTTATGCTCTATTTGATCTTAAAAAGAAATATGGCATTTAAAATGCATCAACATGGCATACAAAGAAAATACCTTAAACCATTCCTAGACTGCTCAGTCTACCAATACACTCTAGAAACAGCACTATCTCCTCAAAACAATATTCATTATAAGAATAAAGAATGTTGAATCATTTGAATTTTTGAAAGTTTGGGTAAACAAATTACTTCTGTTCGACAACTAACCAAATTTCTTCCTGTGAGAGCCTTATTTCTACAAAAGAGAGCTACTGTACTGCCTTATTTTGAATTGTCCATCACTCTGTATCGATTAATACTGGTTTAAAAATTATGAAAAATTTCTGTACACAAACACAGTATTTCCCTCTAAGTTTGATTATCATACAACGGGCCAAGAAGATCAAACTACAAATTTTTGCATAACTGAGCCTTGGTTGCTTGGATATCAACCTTATTACATAAATACAGAACCCTAAAATGCCTACAATTGATACTGTTGAATCACAAAAGTTGCTAATGAAGGAGCACAAAGGGGTAAAACCCTTCTACAGTAGCAGGTACACCAGACAATACTGGAATTTTTGCAAAGTAATAGACAGACATGTCTTCCTTCAACAAGGTATTTATAGGGGGCAAGTGTGGGGGCAAGTGTGAGTGTAGGACACCCTCTAATAAAAGAGGACCCCACACTGCTATTAGCTTTTGACAGACGGTAATTGGTGGAAAATAAGGAGCACGTGCATAAATTGGAAGTAAGGCAGAATATAAGTGACGATACCCATTACTCTATTCCCTATGTATCAAGTCTGGAAGTAAAGCGTTGCACACACAAGCATACACACGCATACATACAAACACACAACCACCAAGACTTGTATGCACACAAGCACCATCGTAAATGCACAGATGTCTCGTCATCTAAATCAAACATGATAATTAAGCAACACAATTAAGGAAAAGGTTCGCTTTGCCCTACATGTACTAAGTAACTTTTACCTCAATATATACCTAAATTACCTTGATTTTAAGCAAAATTTTGGCTTAAACCAATAGTCTACAGGTTTTCAAAAAGCTGACTTGCGAATTTGTAAAATTTGTAAAATTGCCCTTACTCAAATCGTCTACCACTGTACAGTGCAAAACCCGATCTCTGGTTAGAAAGTTGGGATTTTACTTGATGTTCGCAATTAGAGATTATAGTCTAAAATTTTGAAAGATCAGTAAAAATATTATAAAACCTGATAAGCATCCCAGTGGCTATAATCTGCAAGTGCGAACATCAAGTAAAATTCAGACTTGTCGGCCAGAGGTCGGGTTTTGTTCTGTTAAGTGGTAGGCAATTTGAGTAAGGGTGATATCACATAATGAATGAACACACACACGCAAGCACGTGTTTCCTCCTTGCTTACACGTGCATGCTCACATGCTAATCTGGTGGTTGATTAGAGCTGACCAGATTTGATAAACTGTGAAAATAACAGTGAAATCTCAATTTTCATACTTCTTTCAAATCTTGGACAAATGTGTCACACTGGCACTGAACTTCAAAGTCTACATATTTGGTCCTGTTGGCAAGGCCTTCATAGTTTCTAATTTTAAACTTATTTTATGCATCTGTTCTGCAAACAGTCTGCATTCCATAATACAAAGACAGTTTACCATACAGCTGTTCTTCGTTTGAATTTGTTTACTTTACGGGGATCTCCTGACTGCGGCTTCAGAGCAGGTAGGGACCAATAGGGTGAATTATACACAGAAATGAATGGAGCAAGTGTTTAATACTAACATTTCAGAACATTTTCTTATTGAAAAACTACTATAGCTATACTTTGTCCATAATTTCCTGATACTCACTCTTGCAATTTTTAAACTTTTTATTAAAGAAATGCTGCATTTAAAATGCACCAACATGGCATATAAAGAAAATTGCTGCAATCATTATGTCTCATTCAGTCTCACTAATCAACTGCAAAAACAGCTTCATCTCCTCAAAATATTATGCATAACATGAGTAACATAAGTTACATCAGTTGAATTTTGAAATGTTGGTCCAAAAACTATTTTTGAGCAGCAAATAACTGAATTTCTTTCTGTGAGGACCTTATTCCTGGAAAAGAAAACTACCATGCTGCCTGTCTTATTCTAAATTATCTATCCTTCTATATCTATAAACATTGGTTCTAAAAATATTCTGTAAAACAAACACAATATTTCCCTTTAAATACTAAATTTAAAAGATGCTCATGCATATACACTGAAAAGCAAAAAGCAAAAAAAAAAAAAAAAAATTTAAGTGCAATAATAAATGAATCTCCAAAACTCCCTGGTACTAACTGCGGGTAGGTGAGGGTTACATTGGTATATAGAAGGAAAGGAGGGGCGATGTAGATTTTGATTACCTTTTGCCATTGACTCTACAAAACTTACATGGTTTCGGAGTCTATGAGCTCTGATACTCACCTCCTATTTACATATGTAATTCCCCAGCTTGCCTGTAAGCAGCATCTAGCATAAATCTTTAGCACCAGGATGGCGCCCTCCTATTAATAGAGGGCGTGATAATATCACTCTTCCTCTCTCCTCTTGCCCGTCTTCAAGGCCATCCCAAAGCTAAAGACATGCCAGATGGTGCTTGCAGGCAAGCTGGGGAATAACATATGTAAATAGGAAGTGATGAGGAGCAAGATAGACTGAGAAGTCCCACTTAAATACAACTTGATAACTATATTAGGAAAGTTTCAACATCAGGCATTGCATTGGTCCTACTTGAAAAATTTCATCAGTGTAGATGAGGATAAGATTAACTTTATCAAATATAATACAAGAACTGAAAACTTCAATTTTGCTTGTTAGCCAACTTCATAGACCAGCAGATTGCACTCAGGTACCACCAGAGGACCATGGGTAGGGAGTTCTCAATACTGGGGGGGGGGCATGACCCCATTTATAAATAATTAACTGTGAAAAATCAAAGTTGGGGGCAAGGTCTCCTCCCCCACTCCCCGGAATTACCACCCATACAGAGGACTGCAGTCCACCAGTTGTGACTCCAGGGAGTCCCACCCCCTGGTGAAACACTACTCTAGACCATAAATTCCAAGCAGATAACTTTGTAATGAAGCAATTTCACACTAAAGGAAATACGCATATATATATATATATATATATATATATATCTATATCTATAAATTGGGATTAAGGCGATATATGATGTGAATAAACGTGACTGTTGGGAGAACTCGACCCTCAGGCGAAAAAACTGTTTCGCCCTAACGTTTTACACACTGTTTTATATAGGAATGCGTAACTCCATACGCAAGTCCGATTTACCACATGCAATTACTTCAATGTTGAACAACTTACATACATGTATCCTTTAACACTAACGACTTGGGGGCCACTGAAATAACGTGCATGTATATCTCAGAACCAAAAGGGGAAATATGATCTTATGTATTTTACTGTTTTTTCTTTCGCCGGTTGTATTGGCGGTATACCGATTTCGCCTAACAGGTCGATCCAGCGTTATATATATATATATGTACCATTAACCCTTAAGCCCCTAAAATAATTTCTGCATCTGGGTCTAATGTTTTTGCAAAGACTAGGACAAAATACAAGACACAATTCTTCATAATACACATGACAGGAGCCAACCTCTGTAGAATGACTGTTATATGTTAACTTCTTGGGCAAAAAAATTCTACACATGTATGCAATATAAAAATACACACTAGCTACTGTGTAACAGATATCTTAAGCAATGCCAGCCTACATTTCCCCCCTCCCCCCCCCCCCAAAGTTATTGATTTAGTGAGTATCATGTAGTCAAAAGTTTGCAAAAAACTTCACATTTTAATTTTTAATGAACTTTCCACCAGACAAATTTTACTCTGTTTGATAATAGCAATGATGTGATATTGATGCCATGGTTGATCTCCAAAGGGCACTCATTCGTTCTGCTTCGTCAGTAATGTAAAATCACAACTTTGTCTTAGAACCTGTCAATGTTCATTAAGAGCTCATGCCAGTGCGCTGCATCGACTATATTTTCACAAGGTTAAACATTATGAATAAATTATCACTGTCGAAGGTTTCATATCATGCAAAGTGTCACAAACATTGCCGTATAATGTATATAGTAGCATTCAATTCCCAATCTGCTGAGAATATAAAACCAAACTTCAACCAAACATAATTGTATTAGTATTCAATACACAAAGAGAGACTGGGTTTTAGGCTTGAACAAATCCTACAATTTGGGAGTTGAGTATTTTGCAGCCCAAGGAGTAGTACTTCTGTGAGACAGCTAAGCATGTTTGCCATCAAACATGGTCAAATGCCAAAATGGTAAAGCATTAACACTCCAATTGGCTGTGATGTTCACGTATGATGATCACGGTTTTTGGGATAGTGGAGGGTGTTTATTCATTGATTTGTGCAGCTGGCAAGAACTGTTAAGCATAAATGATGTGTATAACCACAATTTCTTGGGGAAATTATGGTAAAAACAAGCACTTTTAAGGAAAATAGTGGAGTTTGATGTGAAAATGCCAAAATGCTGTTTGCACTTGTTTTGAAATGTTGCAAGCCAACATAATCCTATAAAAGTCAAATTTAGTGCCTTTGGCATTTTAAGTGCTACAATGCCAACCATACCAAACAGTCTAAATCCTATCATGACATCATACCCAATGGCAACACACATGAAATTAAAACAATATACTTTTGTACAGCCATGTTTCAACAAACTGAGAAAAACTTTCAATTATACTATTACTCCCCCAAAAGTTTAGCTCCAAGTTGTTAAATTAGTTTGATTTGATCTCTAATGTTTTGTGAAGCCTGGGAACAACTACTGTACAGTGGGAAGATTTCACAGGGGTTTAATTTTCACACTTCTGACCAAGTAACTAATCACAAATTTAAGACCCCAGAAAATACTTCCATTACTCTGTACAAGACTACACTGGTTGATCCTTACAAGTGCAACAGCGACTTCTTCACTCTGCAAATATGTGTACAAGGTGCACAAAATTGCGGAAAATTAGCCTCACGGAAATTTTCTGATTTCCCGCTATACAGTTTTTACCAACTGACAATTATTGTAATGGGTCAAATTTTACTAGTACCATTAGTTGAAAAAGAGAGAAATTGGCCTCCAATTTTATCAATTTGAAAAGAACTGAGAACATCACAGAGGGGTCCCTTAGGGAAGATTAGCCTAATCTGCAAGGCAGCTCTTTTTGGCTTTCACCACAAGAAGCCCCACCCCCCCCCCATATCCTGACAACTAACAGTAAACCACAGAGTATATTACTGTACTAGTACTAATTTATATTTGGGAGAGAGGGAAGGGGGAGAGGAGATAGAAAAGGGAGGCAAAGGGAGAGGAATGGGGAATGAGGGGAGAGAGAGAGAAGGGGAGAGTGAATGGAAGGGAGAAGAGGAAAGGAAGGGACGGAGAGGTTTAAGCAAAACATAACATCTTACACATATAATAACCTAATGATGGAAGCGGCTGCGGTGTTTACAAAAGAAATTGTATTATAACGGGGATAAGAAGGGGAATTTCGTGAAGTGGACCAACTGTTTCAAGTTGATATTTTCCTTATATGTAATTGCTATTCAAAGTTACTGAGGCTTTAGCACGAATCCACCACATAAGAAGAGTTTCTGTGAATCTCACAATTGTGCATTGTAGGTAATGCACAAAAGAAAAACTAGAATGAACACCCATTTTATCACTTTGTTCAAACCAACTTACCCCTGGGTTTTCCAAATTCACATTGTTTAATGGGCCATGCTAAGAACATATATTCAAACAAAAGGTTAAGAACACAAGTACACTGTACATGCATACATGGTGCATCTTGTGGAGACATCCTGCAAAGTATACATGTATGAAATACCACTAGTTCAACCATTTTATTGTACTGTTTGAGAAGAGGTGCCACCCAGAAAGTTCAGAGGGCCACAAAATTTTGAGATTTAATGGATAGAGGGCAGCAAACCTGAAATAAAATTTTATAACTGTGTTATTCAAATCTTTACTGTGGTTAAGGGTTATGCAGGTATCCGTATGGGGTTAAGTTAGTTAGATAGGGTTTTACGGCCCAGTTTCTAACCAATTGGTTTAAGTCTAGCCCGCCACAGCCTTTTTTCCAGTTATGGCCCACTGGCTTGTTTTCCCTACTCCATTGCTTATGCTGAGCACCAAGCACAATGGCAGTAGGTTCCATTTTTAAAGTCTTCGGGACTACTTTTTGTGAGTCTTCAAATAGAAAATTGTTTACAATGGAATAACTATTGTGTCCCATAGTATAGTAGGGGGTTAAGGGTTATGCAGGTATTAGTAGGAGGTAAGGAGGGGTGATAGAAATTTATGATACTATGGTACACAAAAGTTATTCCATTGTAAACAATTTTCTATTTGAAGACTCACAAAAAGATGGATTTTTTATTTTCTTCCCTGCCAGAGTCAAGAAGGTCACCACATATGTAAGGGTTTTAAAATATTTCACCTGGCTGCAGGGAAAGGGGCACTGGTCAGCACTCTGCCTACATATGCCTAACAGCAACAGAATTATACTTCTCAAACTTTTTCCAAAGTCCCAACAACATAGGCATGGGCAGGTTACACAATTCTATTGCAGAGTACCAACTTACTGCCAGGAGCAGAGTACCACCAGGAGCAGATTACTCAAGTACTGACTCGGCTTTCCTTGGAGTCATATCTCCTTGGAAATATCAAGAACATGAACAAAAATCAACATGCTGAGAAAAGCCCCTTAGCTACTTTTTAAATTTGGTACCCGTCATAGCAGGCACATGGCAGGTACCTTGGATT
>WURT03128865.1:0-11557 GCA_009936505.3 Holothuria glaberrima | reverse complement strand
TATAGCAAAGTATATATACGGTAGAGTACATTGGTGTGACCTTTTGGATTGATCGTTTGATGTAAATAAAATCATTTGAACCTTACAAATTTGTGCCACTTTTCAAATCGCGTCTTACTGCCTCCCAAACAGGATGATGCATGGAAGATCTACATCGGAGGTGGTATTTTTAACAATGAAGAAGGCGCTTTCAATACTCACTATTAAAGTTGGAGACAGAATTGACAGATTTCCAGAGGACGTAGTTAGAAAGGATGTGGACTTGATTACCGTGTGACCGCAGCAAACTTTACCCTTTGTAAAAGACATTTGCTGGCCTTGTGTGGACATACTAAGCCTACGGGACTTCTTCCGATTGGGGAAGGGCAGGGGCCCAGCTGAATGAACTTTTGCCCAAAATTACAGTGCATGTTCGCCCGAAAATTGCATTACATACATTTCCCCCGAAAATAGCAAATTTTCTCCCCGAAGAGAGCTGGCAGCCCCACTCCCCCTCCCCATCTCATGTGAGTATACCTTCAGACCTCGAACTAGTATTTCGCTGACAATGTGCGACTATCTACAACTTATTACGAAACTATCAGTTAATGCTTGAACTATGAAAGTGACTAATCGTCATGGAAGGGGTATGTGGTGCGGGGTCAAATTCACGGGTGATTAAATTTTAATCCTACGTTCCATTTATTTCAGGTTATCTACCATTCTTTTTCAAATTTTGCAATTTATACTCTATTATTTTCATTATTTAAACTGTAGATTTAACAAAGATAGTAGGCTATGAGTGTCTCTCCTAGACTCTTTTCGATTTATGCACTAACACAAAAGTTGACTAAGGTTTTTGACCAAATGTTGAATTACATGTTAAACAGTAAAATTGTTAATCGCTAGCTAATGATGATCATATTAATTTCTTCATACAAAGCTACTGTTCGATTTGTAATACGTGTCTGATCAGTCTATCTGATTCCTTTCCATATACATGCAACGTATTTCCTTGGTTTAGCAATTTATGGAGCCCTCTTAAGGTTACTTCGCCTCTGACCTAATTTGAACTAACAGATATTAAAGTTTAACTCATTCTGCAGTTCTGTAAACCTTTCGTAACCGAGTTCACTTATGATGAAAAAGTCACTTTCAAACGGTTGTTGACATGCATCAAAAGAACAAAATATAAAATTTGCTATGGATAAAGTTCAGGACAATATCGAGAATAATTGTCGGTCAAAACTACAAAAAGTTCCTGTCGCTGTAAAATATTGCAGGGAAAATCATAAAACCACGAAGTATAATGATACGAAAACTTCTGACCGAAACATAGCTCATCTTTTGTTCTAAAATAGCATACTTTCTACCCGGATTGGGATTTCATTTTACAGCCATCCCCCGCCTCATACGCCTATGCACATTAGCCAATTGCGTCTGCATCTTAACGACTCTTGTTCTTTGGTCACATGACCACGGGCAAGAGCATCTACACTTAGGACGAAATCTTCTTTTAACCTTTTTTCAGATACACGAATGAGTTTCCTATTAATACTAAATGTTATTGAACTTCTCTAAGTCGGTCAAAGCAGGTCATTAACGCTGTATGGACACTACAGAGTCAATTGAATTTAATATTACATCCTTTTTTCCAACGAAAGAGCAGTTAATTACATACTAATGAAAACAGTAGCTGATTACATCCATGTTGTAATTATTACCAGAACCATAAAAAATAAACAATGACACACTTTCTCAAAGTTTATGATTATTTCTGAGCTGTATAAAATAAATAGCCTGTAATTTATGGGAAGTACCGTTACCCTCTGACAGACAAGCAAGATACATTTAATGAGTTTCAGTGGCAATGAACTTCTATACACAGATACGAACAGCAGGAACGAAAGCAGTGCGGACATCAAGCAGCTAACAGCTTTGTAAAGCACGAGAGGAGTTCATGCTTTTCATTTTTTTTTAAATTGAAAGCAATAGGCCTCAAACATTAAAGCAACACTAGTCGTAATCCCGCATAGGTAGGTCTTGGCCTCAGCAGTCTCTGTTTAAAGGGCCTGTTTCCCAATTAGAATTCTCAACTGGTCTTCTCTTTTTAAAAACCAGAGACGACGAACATAATTTCGTCCCTGGCATAATGCTGTTGGACTTCAGCTCTGTCAAGACTGTGTCTTTTTGTAGCATTTTCAAACCAGGAAAATTGCACTTAATTATCAGAACCCTATACGTCCCACCATTCTTTTGAACCAGCTGATTTATTTAGAAAATCGACCTGCACCTGTTCACAGTTTTACCTTGCCTACGTAGCAAGCTGTACGGCATATTCTTGGTTCATTCATATAGTTTGGGAAGCTTATGGGCTAAGCAAACAGTGTCCGCTCCGAGGGGTAAGGTTTACTACAAGTGATTCGTGGTGTCCTATTACTTACAGGAAAGAAAGATGGCGCACCAGATAGAGGGAAGCATCACAGTGTTATCCGAGTGAGTGCTCCATATTGCGACAATAAATCGATACAAAATTGTCTCACTGAGTTCAACTAAGGGCGTCCGCACATGTCAACCTGTATACGTTATAGTAAGCTCTGAGGAAAATCGACAAATACAGGAGGCACTGGGTGGACAATGTGAACATGAAGGGGGCAGGAATGATGAGCACGCACAATGATAGGAAACCTTTCTCTTTTCATTTGCCTTTCACCTGTTCACCATATTGACGAATTCTTATGTCGAAATAACGTGTACCCTCAAATCTCAAAAATGACCCAAAACATAAAATTATGGAATCACTTGTATTTGCATGATATGTGTTCTACATATGCCATGGCAAAGTACAATCCCACTGTTCTCATAAACTGAAGCCCTCATTGATATGACCTTTACACTTAACGAATGAGTTAAAACATATTGTAATGTATACTTTGAAGTTGTGATTCTAAATGAAAACGGGGTAATCGAACAAAGTGCGTGCAACATAAGAAAGAATAACTCAAAAAAAAAAAAAATGACAATTTCAAACCTATATCCCGTAAACCAATGTATAGCCCTTGGCCTCCACACACCGGAAGCGGAAACCGAAAGCAGACGGAAGAAAGTAATAGCCGTAATAGAAAAAACCAGGTCTCAAGAGATATGACGGAATACCATAACTTCGCTTGTACTGTGATAGTGACAGCAGAATATGAAACAGAAAGTTTGATGTATAAGGCTGCAGTACACATTTCTCTGCTTCTGCTGTAGTGAAAAGTCTATTGTTACATACAGTACATTGTAACAATTTGTGTTCAGAACCTTGTCAATTATTACCACAACAACTTCACAACAGCTTATTTTCTGGTACGATCATGATTGCGCCCTCGCAAAGAGACATCTGAGTGGTAGCAACAACCATGGGCACAGAAAAAATCTCCACAGATACTACAAGCATAGATACCAACCTTACACTGTAAAAAAATTTCTGTAAAGTTACAGTGAATTTTCTGTAAAATTTTCAGGATAATTTCTGTATTTGTAATTTACATGAAATGTTCTTGTATTTTTACAAAAGTTTTACGTATTTCAGTTGGTTTATGAACTAAGTTTGTATTTTTTTTACGAATGGTAATTTACAGTTATATTCTGTAAAATTTTGCAGAGAAAATCTGTGTTTTATGTTTACAAAAGTATTTTGTAAGTCTAACAGACGTTTTACGTATTTCCAGTAGTTTACCAAAAAAAATATGTTTTGCAATTATGCAAATTAGAAGGATACCTAACTTGTTAAAAAATAACACTTTAAACACTGTAGGGTATACTTTATTACTGATGTCACAATAAAGCATTGTGTAACCTTCAGATAAGTTCAAACTGACCTAAACTCCTTTTAGCTAGTTAAGTGGGCGTGGCCTAAATTTTGACATAAAAAATGTAAATTTATGCTTAGGGCAGGTCTAAACTAATGAGATATGTAGCAAATAACACTTTCTGACAAAGGATAAGTAGTTAATCAATACAGGTAAAGAATATTGAGATGTATGAACTGTATTTCCTTAAAAACTATGTGGTAACGTTATTCAATATAACCAAATTTGTCATAGACATGGCACATATAACATAGCGTACATTCTGGCTGATAACGAAATATTCTCAATACTAATTATGAACGCCGCCCTTAGACCCTGGCTCTCTTGCCCGTGACACGAGGGGACATTGAAAAAAATTAACAGCATTTTCGATTGCGTAGATAATGCATATCATTTTCATTATGTCATATGGTCAGTCAGTATTTTTTACATAGATTATCTGTAATGTCAAATTACAGAATTTGTCTAGATACTCTGCTGCCAGAAACTGTTTTTTACAATGGTTATAAATTACAGTTACTGTCTGTTTTTTCTAACATACTTAATCTGTTTTTTAACATAGTTAATCTGTAATGTCAAATTACAGAGTTTGTCGGGAAACTCTGCTGCCAGAGTTTCTCTGTTTTTTACAGATTTTTTTTACAGTGTAAAATTGTGAATTTACTCCTTTAGCTGTAACGGGAGCAAAATTATCAGTGGGTGGGGGAGGCTGATCACTTTGCAGGCGTGTTCAAAACAAACAATGATTAATGTTTTGCACCAGTGATAATACTTGTTCTTCGGAACTGTTGTAAAGCCATAGAAGTCATAACCCTTCAACACATTCCATTTACAAGAAGAAATATACTTCTTCCCCTCGCAACAAACACTTAACTTTCAGACTTTGAATACACAATGGCTGGTACATGAAGTCCTCGGACCTATTTATTGGTCCGAGGTACCACACATGGTATCGTCAAGAAACCCACTTTGTTTAAGTGCTTTTTTACGTGAAAGAAGTCGCGCGTCCGTTGTTTTAGGCGTGTTGTATTGAACTTCACGAACTCTGGATAAATCATTGAGCAGGATATAGGAATTGCTCTAAGGCATAAATACACAGAAAAATGAATTTCAACGCGCTGCAAAAAGCACACGCATGCCAAGCTCTTTTAACAATGACATTTCCTGTAATGCGTTCTTATTTTTCTTTCTGATCGGCGCGCATGTCAACTTTACACTTCCGCCCCTATATTTCTGTCTCCATGAGGATAGATCAGTGAAGGGGAGTCATTTCCATAGGTGTAGGTATAAGAGTTTGGTAACCTACGCTTGTAATTTTTTGAGCGCCCTTAGCTTCTTATCATTTGGCGGGGAGAGGTGGAATGGGATGAGGGGGGGGGGGAGAGGCACATCACCCTGATCAGAACTATTTCTAGGGCGAATTATGAAGACCTAACGGCGTGATAGCCATCTACAGGGCTCTATTAAACTTTGGATTCCATGATGTGATGGGTGGTGCAGGTATTTGCCCATGAATTTTATCCATAGAATAATTGTATCTATCATTTACGAGTTTGATTTTATTTAATCAGCTATTTTAAAGCTACTATCTTCAAACATGAGCCTGCTATTTTCATTAGGGTTGTGGAAAAAAGTGGGGAAATAACGATATGGTGTCCCACCTTTCTCAAAAGTGAGTGGAATGTTCCCTGTTGACGGCCATACAAGTGCCACCCCATTCCCTTAAGCGCCCTCTACACGAACAACATATCATTTGTCTCAGAACATAAGTCGTAACTCTCCTTCTAGTGGAACACACGAAAACAGTATTATTCTCACAACGAAAACTAAACGCTGGAGGATTGACATCAAATGGCGCTATAGTACATTGTTGACAACTTCCCTCAAAGTAATAACTCATCATAGTTAATAAAAGACAGTTGGTAAAATTAACTGCTGAATCACGTCATGTACTGCGGTTATATACGCAATTAAGACGAATCGTCAACCCGATATCGACAGAGACATATTGTTTTCACAAATTTTAGAAAACAATTTAAATCAATTGATGAAGTAGTATGCAAATGTAATCAGCATGTACACAGCTTGATAGAAACGCAAATAATTAAACGAAAGTGGCAAATTTTCCGTGTTCTCAAAACTGGAATGCTGTGTTCTTTTCTATCTTCTAATTGCATGTATTCTGTGATCTTAATACTTCCACGTGTCGTTCTTTTCGGTCAAATTGCTTTTCCTACATATTACATTTTGTGTCAACCTCCTATATCGTTCAGATGAAAACGAAACAGATTTTGCACACACTTTACATCAAATACTACCTTCGCTTTCGCCTTCATGAGTTTTTCTCGATTTTTCTGCACTTTTTTTTTTCTTTCTTTTTGTGAAATGTCATTTCCCTTGATTTTCCGGTATATTCCTCGGTTCTCTCTTTTTTATTTATTTATTTTTTATTTATTTATTTTTTTTTTTTGCTGTGTCACGGTAAACTCACAACGCTATGAAACCACGCATGCGCAAGTTTCAGCATCATCTCAACATAATAATTCTCAAAACACAAATACATTATTGCAAGTGAAATTACCCGATATGATTATTAATTAATTGTTTTGTTAATGTGCTTTGGATTTCTGCACGAAGTTCATAAAAATACACTTAATAATTACCTTAACTAAAATTTAGTCAGCTGCATTCAAATACTTCAACAAGTTTACAATATACTGTTTTTAATACAGAAAGAGAAAACATTGAAATCTTTTGGTTGATTAAATAATAATTAAATTTTAACATGATAAAATTCGTGGCATATATGCCATATCAACAGGCTGATTACAATGTTCATATCCAGATAGTTTACGCACAAATGAACAGAAATATAGAAAGATATTATATTTTGAGTTATCTTTGATCAAAATAATGAATTAAATAAAAATGAAAAGTTTTCATACTCTATGTTACAAGTAATCATAATGTTATCTAGAAGCAGTCCAGAAGGAACACAACCATGCAAACTTACTATAAATGAGTGAGAGCTCACTCCAAAACTCTCTCCCCCACCCCCCCCCATAGGATAACTTGCCCTTCTGCAAAGTGTCCACGCCCATTAAGATTACCCATTACCCATCAAAGTATGGGCACCGGTAATAATCCTATACTTATATCACCCCACACCATGTATGAATGGATTACCACGGCCCCGCGGCCAGCTGCTGAGATAGGGCTGGCTGGGGACATCAACCCATCATTAGGTTCTGCTCAGAAAAGTGGCTGTTTGAAGTAACCTCAATTCTAGTTAAGCTTTTCTTAATAGTTGTCGCGCACGATAATTTTTCCTATGTGGTTTCTCCATTACAGGCTGGTAGTCACTAGCTATAGATTCTACGATCATGATTACCACACTATAAGACTAGATGCAAGTTTTTTTGCAATGGGTCAGCATTCAAACTGCACACGTATCGAAAACTACTGCACATAAGATATTGAGGTATCGGTGTTTCTTGATGAAGCATTTGTCAGTTGCTCTTTCGTATGGTGTTAATGGAATGGGTGACAATTCTTTTCCTATGATTTACTCAATACCTCATCTCACAGCTTAAATCTTCTAATGAATTTGTTGCCCCCATCAACAACGAACAAGAACTCCTGATTTTCTTCCTTGGCAACATGGATACCTCTTATCCAATCAAGGCCTTTATCTCCAGGACTTTCGCCAAATGAACTGATAAACGTCCCATCTGGACCATATACCTTAATGCATTCATACTGTGAGCCACTCCCCAGCTCTCGTGCTGCAACGTAAATATTATCATATTTGTCTACATCAACACCCCTACATTGCATCGGTTTGCCATCGTGTTCAACAAATATTGACAACTCTACTTCTTCTGTGTTTGTGTTGAAAAGTTTGATACGCTTGTTGTTATAATCACATACTACTAACTGACCTTGGCTATTGAATTTTATAAACCATGGATTGCTTAGTTCCTTTCTGTCACCTGATCTAGACGTACTGTATAGGGCCTTTTTCCATTCACCATTAGGAGCAAACACTACAATGGATGACAATTCAGCGTCAGCCACATAAATGGTACCATCTTCATCAATCGCTATGCCTGTTGGCCTTTTCAAGTGAGACTCACCAAACCGTTGCATTTCCTTTCCATTCAGATCATACTTGATCACTCTCTGCCCTCTCATTGCTGTGATAAAGTATGCCTGGTCATAGTATGCCACACTGTATGGATAGTACCACCAGTCTGAGTTAGCAAAACTATGGATGAGATCACCATTTTCGTTCACCAACTTCACCATAGTATCAACAATCAGGAAGTTATTCTCTTTTTTAAAAACATCATGGGGGTGTTGAAATGACGGATTACCTTTCAAAGGGGTCATTTCAGTAGCATGCGGCTTTATAATTATTGACAGGGGAGAGTGATTGATGCTTTCCTGATATACACTTGCAGTGGCAACATAGATACCAACAGAAGGTGGAGTAAAGAACCCATAGAATCTGCCACCATGTGCTTTTACAACATTTGAGGGTACCTCCTTACCAGAGACAGTTGAAATCTTAATGGAAAAGATGTCTTTTTTCTGGCCCATCACAGTGTTACCATTATCATCCTTGAGTACCACTTCCAATTTCACTTCTCTCATAGGAAAGTGGTCCTCTGTGTCAATTAGTAGCTCACATTTGCTGGCACTGGGCACACCACAAGAAACCACCTGCCCGCAGCTGGTTTCACCATCAGAAAACAACACATCCAGGAAACCTTCTGCCATTTTGATTCCAAGGCTGCTTGTGGTTCTTGGTCTAACAGAGTCTTCTTTTGGCAACTGTTTCAGTAATTCTGATGCCTGGTGTACATCCACAATTTCCAGCTCCCTGTGCAGTTGAGATGTCTCCTGCAATCTCTCTAGATGTGATGCTAGCTCTCTCTCCTGATCAAGCAAATTTTTCTGCTTCTCTTCAAAAATGTTTTCAAACTGCTCAAGAAGCATCTTCTTGGCCATTTCAAACCTCTGAGAGAAATCTCGGATCACCATCATGCCGACCTCTCTATTCTTATGCAGTTCTTCATGCAGTTCACTGAGCCTGGCAATACCACTTTTGAGGTTTTTCTCCTTAGACTCCACGGCTTGGTCTAACAATCTTACAGGTTCACTGCAGAAATGTGTAGCATGTGTTTGACCCTTGCAAGTTACACACACAGCCATACAACACTCAAGACAAACAAAGTCTAACTCTTTCCCTGGATGGACCTTACATGTTTTACTGGAAGACTGATCTGCTATGTCTATTTTATCCCTCAATATATCACAGAGGTTGTTAAGCCTGAAGGACTGGGGTAGAGATTCAGCACCCCCACTTGGTAGTTGTCGTCGCTGGTTGCACTCTGGGCACCAGAGTTCCCCCTCCTTTATTTCGATCCACTTCTTAATGCAGTTGAAGCACACAATGTGACCACAGGACAGAATGGTGGGTTTATCACAAATGTCACTGCAAATAGAGCACTGGAGTATCTCACTCAGTTCAACCTCGGGCAGCAGTAAGGGAGGTTGTGTCTTTGTAATCTTGCCTTCTGCCATTGTTGGTGTAAAGACTTCTGGAAAGAAAAGGAAATGTGAAAAACATGAGATGAGGATATGTGTAACAATACTGCCTTTCAATGGTGCAAATAAATTTGTGATACCATAGACAACTTCTACCCACTGTTCCTTTAAAATTAGCCTCAAATTCAACTGCAACCAACTTGACATGGAAAGCTGGAACATTTAATTATATAGACCTAATCAACAGATTAAAAGATATCAAATTTGATAAGAACCTTAAAAAATATTGAAAACTTTATCCTTTCAAGGAAATTCCTCATGGATGAGCAATCAGATACAAGAAAAGAACACTGAAACAGTATGTACAGGGTAAATCACACAATCAACATCATTTATAGTACTTCTGCCTAGATGCTACGTTATGTGCAGCTATGTAACATAGCCCCATGCTCTTGATACACTCTGCGTTCTCAAGAACTGAAAGTTACTTTTTCATTCATTTCATAATTCCTGTTGATATCCTATTTATTTTCAAGCTTGATACCTTGTTGGCAAACGAACAGTTATCTCTCTTATCTGTGAGTATTTACTTCTCACTTCACAAAGTGGTAGTCAAGTGAATAAGTCACCCTTTTGTATTTGGTGGGCACTGGGGAAGTGTCCAAGTACAGGAAGAAAGTAAACATAGCTGCTATTTTTCAGTGAACTAAGCTACTTGGTGTTTATTCACCCATGGAAGCAAACAGAACGGTGTTAGCAGTTTTAGTATCGGGTTTGATAGCCTCATGAGTGCATATGTATGAGGTCAGGGATTAACAGGTCTGTCTGCTTCCTCTCCCCCCCCCCATCCCCAGAATATCTGGACAATACAATAATTTGGCAAAATCTCAGTAAAAAGACTCCAAAACTCTGGCAAAAAAGTTCATGTCCCCAAATCCCAAATAGTCACATACTATATGCATATGGGCAGAAGCTAGGGGATAGGAGAATAAGGAGGGGTACTGGCCAGAGTTGTTGACAAGTCATTTTTCTTCAAGTTAAGTCACAAGTCATTCATCTCCAAGTCAAGTCACAAGTCATTTGTTTTTTGGCCAAGTCAAGTTGAGTCACAAGTTACTTCATTTTCTTGCAAGTCAAATTTTGTTCAAGTCAAGTCGCAAGTCCTTTCTTCCCAAGTCCATCACAAGTCATGTGGAAACCAAATACTGCCAAATTCCGTAAATACGACATTGACCTGTGATGCACGTGCGTTGCATTCAATTCTGTCAATATCAGAATAACATGACTTGTGATGGCTTACTCTTGATTCGTCATGCTAGCAGGGTCAGATTTGAGCATGGGACAGCAGGGCATGTGCCCTGGGCCCCCACACTAAGGGGTCCCCCATAAACTAGGTTATTTTTAGGATCATCAGGAGACGCAGCTTAAATTTAAATATCCTCACACTAGAGCCCCCAAATGTTGTGCATTGTTGAGAGGGTATTGTTCTCAGATTTCTTGTAAATAAGTAAACTTTTAGTTTCATCGATGAGGAAGTTGGGGAAAACTACATCGCTAAAATTTTTCGGGCACTAAATATACTTGCAGAAAATTAACTGAATGAAACCAAAAGAAAAACAGTTATTGTAGAGCTCGAAATATCGATATTTTCACATGAATGAATTTGGCCGAATTTCCGTTTTCACTCCAGTCAGGTAGGCCCATCACTAATATGGTAGTTGGAATTTCATGTGCCCTGTCCGGGTAAGACACCCTGTCAAGTAAACCCCCCTCCGTCGGGGGTAAGAATGAACTTGGTGAGAGTCCAGAATATTGTTTCACAAAACACATGCAATTCCAACAGGAGGCTCAATCGGACGCAAATGACTGTCGCTACTGCGTGGACATCGTTGAAAATGGTGAAAACTTTGGCTACATTTAGAATGCGGTGGTCTTAGTATCCAGACCCGTTGTTTGTATAATGAAGAAAAAATTTCAAATTTGTATTCGTGGTAAATTATCTTAATCATAAAATATTGTAGTCCTAATCCGTATAAACTTCCCTAAAACGAAGATCAAATGTCTTTTATAAACAAACAATAAGACAGAAAATTTTCACAAGCTCCTCGTGCAGTTAGCTGCACAGGTTACTAGTGCTAGGCGTGCAACCATGGGGACACATGAACCCCTTA
>WURT03128854.1:0-11558 GCA_009936505.3 Holothuria glaberrima | reverse complement strand
TTTTATGACCTTGTGACGTTATGTGCGGAAGTTATGTAAAAAATAAACGTTTAATCAGCTGATATTTAAAAACAAATTCTTTACCTGATGAGTTGGTCACTGCCGTTACAGACGTACTATTTTCACTGGCCTTTCCATTACTGTATACAACACTTAAATAAACTTCGTATGTTGTACAAGGCTTTAAGTCTTCCAGCATTATTTCTCTTTCAGCAGCAGTGTGGTCGTTTGTGTCGTAGCCATTAATATAGTCGTTGCTTGTTACTCTGTAATGAACTCTTATCAAAGATTTACACTCCATCCATCTCTCAGGGGCGTCGATCTATATATGTTAGAATGTTGAAAATTTGTTAAGTTTCATACATAAAGCTAGGAATGAAATTCTTTATCACAGAAACTTTGAATACAGTCAGCAGCAATGCTATTATCGAAGAAGAAAATTGCATCACATTAGTTTGTTTTGTTTGTGGTTTTAAGGGCCCTTTGCAATGCGAGTTTCATCACAAAGATTCTTCAACATGGTCTATCATTAAACCGTAGGGGTAATATAACAATTCAAAGTTTAAATTAATGTAAAATGAAATACAGATTATGAGGGAGAAAAGGAATTGTAACAACGATTTTGAAGACCTACCCGCCACCTCAAGAGAAGACCGGTGCCGTCCGATTGAAAGACTTCATCAATTATAGGATAAAAGTATGGCTCTGTTTGCAAAAAAATGATTTGAAATTACATCAGAAGGTTAAAGGTTCTCACATCTCATCCCAGACAGTAGAATTCTCCCCACTAAGTTTACTTTTAGCTCCACCTCCAATTTAAATGCATTTTCCAGAGACAAAATTCAGTAAGTTAAAAAAATGCAGAAAACTTTTCTCTTTTAGGAGGTGAAAACCGCATCTCAATAGCTTGCAGGGTTTAGAAGATACAAATTTTCAAAGAAATGAAATTTTGTCTCAAGATAAAGTGCAGTATGGGAAATCTGTGATGTCATTGCGGCACATTAATTTGACGTAGAATTGAATTTCTTTTTAATATTAAAGCCACTGTAGGGAATATTTAGCAACTTTGTTTGTTATGCCCTACATATGGTGTAGATTGTGCTAAATCTACATGGAAACATATTCAAGCATTCCAACAGTATCAAGTTTTAAGGACAAACAGGACATCCAATTATAAAGAAAAACAAAAGGAATCTGAGGCAATGTGCCCACTTAACATAACCGTCTGTGACCTTGATGAGAGCTGGAGTTATTTTTTGACAAAAATAAGCACTTTTTAATATGAGATATCTCGAGTTAGGAAAAGAGTATTGCTACGGGGTTTGCAGGGCATGAATTGGAAAATTTTTCTCTTTCACATGAGACCCTTGTGAAATGCCACTGAAAAATGCCTTTAAACAAACAACACCTGTCTATTACACCTCCAAGACAAATACACAGTAGGTCGCCTGTACTGAGTTTAATTTGCTCGATACATTGACACATAGTAAGTGTGTGTGAAGCTGTATGGTTTTGAATGAATGCATAAGCGTACGGGACTATTCCAATTTTTTTGGGGGGGGGGAGAAAATGTTTTGCCCGAATTCAAGGGCGTGGATTCATCTCCAAAGACGGGGTGGGGACTTTTCACTATTTGCGAATCGCCATCCTGGGGGAGGGGTCTCAGGGGAGAGAAGTGATTAGGACTGTGCATATCAGAGCCTTTACGAAATAGAACACCAAACAACTGCAGGCGTGCGAAAATTTTTGCACATATTTTCGGGGAATTCGATCAAAAATTCGGGAACTCAGTAGAAAATTCGGGCGATATTTTCACTTGAACTTCATTTCTGACGGGATTTCGCCTATTCTGTGCCCGAATTTTTGTAATTTTTTTGCCCGAATTTTCGACCTCAGAAATTTTTTTGGGGTGCAGTCTTCCCCCTGCCCCCACCTCGTACGCCTATGAATGAATGTTAATCAAAGTGCAGTCATCAACAGTATATAGACCTCTAGGGTCATTCCTAAATACTTTTTGCGCAGGGAGTTGCAGAATCTCCCTGGTTTGTGGGATGCCATATCCCCCTTTGAACTGTTTACACCAAATGCAGATTGGTGCCATATTGACACTTCGTCACAGTTTCAAATAAATCAATTGGAGTTAACAAGGCTTACATAAAAGAGTTTTTAATGTTATCAAGTATTTTCATTCGAGTTGAAATGATTTTAATGTAAAAGCTGCTTTCTCAAACAGAATTTTAACCATCAAAAGCTACTACAGCAAAACAGAAAATGGCTACAAGATTAAAGAAAATGTAGCACTCTATTGAGGTAGACTCGTAATTATCAACTAGTGACACTGCACGCAATTGACCGATTGAAAGGAAGCAAACAATGTGCAAATAAAGAATCCTGTAAAATCGCTTGTGCATACTGAGTCATCACTTTTTCTGAATAGCCGTAATGAACTTACTTCCGCATGATGACGTAACGTTCACGGGCGAAGAAAAGGGTCCAGATAAACTAGTTCCTTCCACTTCTTTGACTGCTGCTACTGAGATAGAGTAAGTCTCCAGAGGGTCAAGGCCTTCTAACAACACCGAGTAGCCTGTTACATTGACTTTAGAAGAAACGCCATTCTTTTCATATTTAACAACGTAATACTCTACTGGTCCGATACCGTAGTCTACCCCTGATCTCCATAGATCCCATATGACGAGGACCTCATAATTGATTATATCGGTGACAGGTGCATGAAGTAAGGCTGGTAATGCTGTGTGAGACAATTGTAACATAACACTCAACTGCAGAGGGAAGCGAATGTTTTTGAACAGGGAGTTGCCACTACAAATGTCGTTAAAATATTCATGTAGGCTTAATACTTCAAGGCGGAAAATGCAGTCACCCCATTCAAAATTAGTATACTTTTTAGTATGCCTTTTTTGATCAGGTGACAGAATTTTTGTTAGTGAATTGTTATATTCAGGGGGAATAACTCTTTGAATTACCTTTTATTTGTAATTGTTATGTTGAAAAACATCTTCAGACTGAGATACTCGAAAAGCAAATAAGAGATTTTATAAGAGTTTCCTGATTTTTCAAGGAAATTTTGGGGCGACTGCCCTCTGCCTTTAAATATTAAGGTTTCAAGCTTCCAGTAAGAGAATGTTAGATATTCACCATCGCTACAGTTGCTTCCCGCCCAGCCTTCTGCACAACCATGCATGCCACACGATCCTGTCCTGTCACATAAGATGTCGTTCTTACAGTGACATGGGTAGTTACACAGTGTTCCATAGTACCTTTCTGGTCCAGGACACTGCAGGTTTAGACTTCTGACTATAAAAAAATCAAATCCATGCCAGGTTGAGTGACTTAATTTACAAATCAAATTAACCGTTAAAGGAAACATTCGCTCAAAAAGTGCAAACCAGCTTTACTTCATATCACATAAAACATTTTGTTTGGAAACGATCTGTGACATTTGAAAAGTTACGGGCCTGAGTCACAATCAAGCAAAGTACAAGTTTTTTTTGCAAATTGAACACAGCTATATTTCTTGTTTACGCCATTGGTTACATACAGAGCACGAGCATGGAGAACATGCGTTAGGCTGCAGAAAGTGGTCCATCAGTGCCTGGTTATATAACACCACCAAAACAATGTGTGAAGAACATGTTTGGAATGCATGACGTTTGTGCAAGTACAACCTGCGAAAAATAATCATTTATACCGCTTCCCTTTTTTAAATTCATGAGTATTATGTACTGGCTAATGTAGGAGTTACGTGCTACTGAAAGCAGTACGTAAGACATTTACCGGACTGCCGGAGAAAATGGCGCATGTTGACCTTAGGCGGTTTATTTCATTATTTGATTGCAATGGCTCGCAGGAAAAATTCTATTGACGAAGAAGGGGCCCCATAGTTTAAAGGGAAGAATGATCTTGAGTTAAATTTCTTGATAAAGAACTCTTATTCATCTCGCCGAGTCGTTAGTTTCTATAAAGAACTGTAAAAATAAGTTTACCTTGGCAACCCGGGCCTTCGTAATCACTAGTACAATAATAACGGCCACGCCTTGTACATCCAGCCACGGCATCATAGTACCATGAAGGACAATTAGCAAACATGCTGCAGTCAGTTCCAAACATCGGATGGGCACATTCGTCTGAAATTAATAGTTAGGCAGCGGTAGCTGGCTCACTTGGTAATCAGTGAAAACCAGTTTGCACAGTGATAAATTGAAAATGTTGAATAAGTAATGTAAATATGTGAAGCAATAAAAATGTGTTTCATACTCGTACATACATTAAAGGAATTAACGTTACTACCAATACTTAATTCACACCTGATCACATAATTGGGCTCTATACACGGATGTCCGCAGTGCACTAACCTCAGGCTAATTTGATCTTTCTTTACGTTTCCAAAGTCAAACAGAAAGTAATAGCGACAAATGTGGGTTTTAGAAACGATTTCGTACAGTCAAATGGGCGTTTGTGATTTCAATGTTTGCCATAATCTGACTGACCCCCTTTGTAGATGAGAAACATTTTGTGAGAAATTCATGTTTTAAGCCGGGGTAGCGCCAGGATTTGCCGAGGGCGCCGAAAAATATTTGGCTATTTTTTGCAAAAAAATTAAAAATTTGGTAGTTTTGTTGAAGAAATTTTGAAAAATTTGGATTTTTATGGGAGGAAATTTGAAAAATTTGGGTTTTTTAATTTTTTAAAATTTCCCCGACGGGGACAGCCTTCTCCAGACGGGGGTCATGGCCCCCTTCCCACCGGTGGCGCCACCCCTGGTTTAAAAGGTCCAATTTCTTGGGGTGAAAAATATTTGGAATACCACGTTCTTTATTTAACCCTTTGAAGTTAGTCAGATAAGGTTTCTAGCCAATTGGTTTAAGTCGGGCCGGTCACGGCCTTTTTTCTTGTAGTGGCTCACTGGCTTGTTTTCCCTACTCCATTGCTTATGCTGAGCACCAAGCACAATGGCATTAGGTTCCATTTTTAAAGTCGTTGGTATGACCCGTCCAGGATTCGAACCCCCGACCTTTCGGCTGCAAGTCGGATGATCTAACCACTTGACCATGCAGTCGGTTTAACCCTTTAAAGCCCAGAAGCGCTTCTATACGCTCCGGAACAGCCCCTCGTTTTCTCTTTATTAATTCGGGATTCAAAGTGTTAACCTAATCCAGCTGTGCCCAGACTCTGAGCGGTGGTGTCACGTTACGCTCCAGCTGAGCACCACTGGATATAGGAAGGCATTTCTGGTAACTACTTGCAGTTTCGCGCCCCGCGTTCACCAGTCTACAGGTGCCTGAGGACGGCTCCCCCGCACCCCTATAAAGATTACGAGGTTTTCATAGTTTTACTTCTGATGACCTCAAATGAAATACACTGAAAGCGATATATTTCTTCCCCTTAAGATTTTAAAAGTATTTATCAAGTATGAAAAGTGTTCATCATTGCTAACTTGACATATCATGTTTACAAGCAGTATAGAAGTTGCGTATTTTCACCTCCGGTGACCTCAGATAACTTTTGACCCCTGGAGAAGCCAATAGGATTCGACTTCTGATTATGACGCATCCACATACAAAGTATGAAAAGTATGCATGCTTCATACCTAGAGGTATCGACGGTACTTAAAATGTGTTCGACTTATGACCCCTGATGTCGACCTCACATGACCTTTGACCTCCACCAAAAACAATAGGGTTCTTTCTCACAATATGATAATTCTATATACCTAGTATGAGAAGTATCCATCACTGCCATCCTGAGATATCGGTTTTACAAGCCAAGACCCACAAACACACGCATACACACACACGATATCACCACCGCATAGATTCCTTGCCTGTATTCGACAAGGAATCAAAAAGGGTTCGTTATTCATAATGGCAAAAAAGTTCAATATTCACAATGGGAAAAGGTTTGCTACTCATAACAGGGAAAGGGAGTCGTTACTTGTAATAAACAGGGTTTGTACTTCACAATAAAATATGTATGTCATTTTTCGTAACAAACAAGGTTAAGGGGAGGATCAAGGGTTTGTGAGCTGGGCATTCCAGAATAATGAAATTTTTCTTCCATTGTACAGGCTAAAATGGGCTTTCTATTGCCATTAGGGAATAGAAAATTCTTATGAAAAACGCACACGTTCCCCTATTATGACGAGCGAACCCTTTTCCCCACTATGAATATCTGAATATCGAACCATTCTGCCATTATGAATAGTGAACCTTATGACTAAGAAAACCTCTTATTTATCTTTCTTTTTATAACGAACCTCCTGGATTTGCTATTGTGGATTAATTTTGGCTGTTCTCAGGCACAGGTTATGCTATTTTTACTTCAAACTGAAGCTTACTGGGGGAATGTAGCCCCCAGCCCTTTCTCCGACGGCCCTACAGTAAACACCATCTGGTGACCAAGATATGTACTGAAGGGCAGCTTCTAAGGATTACTTTAGAGAGAATGTCATGGGGAAAACTAAGAGGACGGGGATAGGAGCAGGAAAAAACCCACTGGTTCCTTGCCTGATCACCAAGGAGAAATATAAGGAAGTTGCAAATCCAGACTAGATGAAGGCCAGATGAACACCCGCTTAGACTACCTATGGAAAGGTGAGGATCCAGATTCGGTTTGTAGAAAGGGACGCATCGCGAGGGTGAAGGTCTGATATGGAGATGCAAAAAGATAATCACGGAAGGGAGGGAGTTTTTACGTCTCCTTTTATGAAATTCTCCAGTGAGAGGGACTTGCGATTTCGCTTTTTGTGAGGTCCTTAAAATGGTAAAAAAGGACCATGGAATTTTGATTACTTTCATCATTTAGCAACAAATACGGAAGCTGAACGACTTCAATTAAGAATGACGAACAAAGAAAGATTTGTGGTATATTTATGAAAGGTAACCGAATAAAATGCTCAGTTTATAATGCCCAATCTCAATCCAAAAAAAAAAAAAAAATCTACGGTATAAAGAACACCCCCTGAAAACCACGAAATCACCAAGGGGGAATTTTCCCCTGTTAGAGTCAGATTTTTTTACTCTTTCTTCAATTCTAGGGATAGTTGCTTTCTAGCAAAAGATCAAATATACTTTAAGAACTCACTTTTACATTTATCGTTTGAATATCCGGCATGGCAGTGGCAGCCTACAGGATCTGGTGAACATATTTGTTTGTACTTGCATTTATTGGGGCTTGTTTCTTCGCATCGCAAACTGCACTGCTGACCAAATAAGTTAAGTCTCTCATTCCCATCGCTACTGCAAGCTGAAAAGGAAGTTAAAGAGAGTACACCAACATAGGATTTATTCTAATTATTGTAAGAAAAGGATTGTTGACAGAAGCTGTAATCTTTGAGTTTTAGTCTGACATCGCAACGAAATCAATCCTTTTAACCTAAGGTATGCGACCCATTGCAAATGAAAGACATTGTTGTACTACTATATAAATAACATTGTTTAAGCTGACAACTTTGCCAACTACTACAGCATTTGGACAACAAGACTAACAATGATAAAACAATAACAACAATGACATTCACAATAACAAGAACTATAAATATTTTTTCCTTGTTCAAGGAATTGATATAGCAATGAAATAATCAAATCATAGCATTTTCTCTTAAATTTACCAAATATAAAAAGGCGTTATGAGGATGAATGTCAACTAAGGCAGGAAGCAAAATCAAGATACAACATTAGACGAGTACTTTACTAACTAAACTAGTAGTGGAAAGTGTACCAACTAGAAACACACATCCGATAAATTATGGTAAGGATATTTGTTTTTCAAAACCTTGGTTTTTTTTTTTTTTTTTTTTTTTTTTTTTTTTTTAAATCCTTCTTTTCTTAGATGATCGCAGAATTAAAGTTCCGTGAAAAGATTTTTTTTATTGAAAATCCAGTAATGCTCGTTTAATATGGTAAGTTTAGTTATTCGTGTGTCAGATATAAAAAAGCTTAAAGCTGTTTTCCTTCCTGATTTTTACCGAAATCAATCTTCCTCGTGCATAACAATTACTTTTTTTTAAAATACCTTCTGCGAATTTTAAGTACGACTAAAAACTAGATTACATATACAAAATAAATGCTCTATAACTGTTAGTGTTGGTAACGTTATCTTAGCGCATCTCCTACATTTTCCTTATATAATATGACGTTGTAGTTGCAGCAATAATCCTGTGTATGAGTCTGAAGTGAAGATACTCTTATTTTGTTTCATTGTTATATAAACACCCAAAAGCATGGTCATTTCCAAATATAGTTGGTAATGCTTCTAATAAAGTAATTATATACACTTACTGTGAAGTGAGGTTACTTGGATTACCCTTTAAAAGCAATTACGGCTATAACTCTAATCACCCTCTCCTACCATTAAGCTTGCTGCTCTTTTTCAATCAATAACTAAACAGTCTACCATACCAATATATGAAACGAAAGAATTTGATGACAGACCATAAACGCTAGATACTAATGGTGTAATAGTATTCCTCTTCCTTTACAATAAGGAGACAGTTATTTCTGCGTTAACAGAGAATATTTTGCCAACCTATCCCAGAGCATAGGCGTAAGAAGCTGTTCAAAACTGGGGGCTGAACCTTGTTTCGGATCGCCGCCTGGGGAGGGGTCTAAGGGGAGAGGGTGCTCGCCTTTGGAAAATTTTTTTGATATTTGAGGGCCCTTAGATGCAATTTGGTGCATCATTATGGACAAATTTTAAGGTAAACTACTGCAAATTTTTGACATTTCTTAGCCCGTTGGAAAATGTTTGGATATTTGAGGGTCCTTAGATGAAATTTTAAGGTAAATTACTTCAAATTTTTTGACATTTCTTAGCCCTTTGGAAAATTTTTGAATATTTGAGGGTCCTTGGATGAAATTTGGTGCATCATTTTGGACAAATGTTAAGGGAAATTACTGCAAATTTTGACATTTCTTACAAAAGAGACGAATAAGGGGCTTTCATCCTTGGAAAGTTGGGGGAGGGGGGTTGAAGCATACTTCCGCCACCACAAATTTCGCCTAGGGCTGTCGCCCCCAGCCTCCCGCTTCCTACGCCCTTGTCCCAGAGTAATATCAAGAAAGATTGTCCAAGGGCTGACTACCTTGTGAAAGATACGTTTCACCCAAGTGCCATTAAAATCTTCTACGAAACGTGATGTATATATTTTTAGTCCTCCATCTCTCCCTGGATTATGCATAACAGAAAAATTTAACTTTGTCGGGATATCCATCTCAAATTAAGTCACAGTTTATACTTTCTAACTCCTCTTAAAACTTTTGAATGACTAGGAAACTTAAAAATAAAAACAAAAATCTACTGAGAACTGTGAAAACTAAAAAGAGAATATGAATGTTTGAAATAACTACAACATCAAGAGGTTTTACAGGGTGAGAGAAACATTAACATCAACGAGTAGTAAAATATCAGGCATTAAGTTTCAATGGCCCGGGTTAGGGAAAGAAGTAACATTGCCGTAGATTAAAACGACTTATAGTACGAAATTTCTCTGAGACACCGGCATCTTCTAACAAGGAATTGGTACCGTCTGCATATGGCAGAAGGGTTACTTGTGTGTTATAATTTCGGATCTTTTTAATTCCACCATCATCAAAAACTTTTTAACTAACACTTCGGGTCCTAATATGGAAATATTTGGGCAAAAGGAACACCCCATTTCGTATTTAACACTGTAAAAAAAATAACCACTTCAATTGCCGTTATTTAAATCACCTATGCAGCTACCATGGAAACATCTTGACCCTTTTTAAAGCACTCTTCAAACGGAAAATGACAACACATGTTTGAACAAAGTCCTCCTTCCTGCACCTTCAAAAGCCGTTTCAAAATAAAAAAAACAAAGAGTTCAATTGAGTGTCCTATCTTCTATAATTCGAACTATTATACTGCGGCCAAAACTTATTCTCACATGCAACAGGCAATATCCGCCACTACATTAGCGTAAGGGGCGAGGAGAGGGGGAATATGCCTACCAGCTGGAAACATTGATGTATTCGGGAGAAATGATACAGCTAAATGATAACTTGCGCAAAGTAGGTTTTAGGTTTAACTTTTCAGAACCACGAGGTCACTTAAGATCATTTAGTGCACTATTTCATTGTAATCGGGGTTGAATCCCAGTTATATTCGCCTCCTTTCTTCAGCAAACGCTTAAGGGGTGGCAAGGATGTACTAATCTCTCTCTGTCCTATTTCCGGCACTGCTATTTGACGTCACTACGGACGGACTGGATCCACCCCAAGTCGAACAACCATTTTTCCAAAGGCCGATAGGGGTGGGCAATCCTTGCCCTACTTCACTGTCCGAACAGCTATGTGGAGCGAGTAGGAATCGCTTGACCAGAAACCACATCACAGTGAACAGACAACTGCCAACATGTATATTTAAAGCCACCGGAAAAATCCCTTTGGTTTAGCCCGATGCTAAAAAGGGTGTTGTTTTACTGTTTAAAATACATTTCACTTTTGCCAAGGAGTCATAAAACAAATATTTACTAAAATTTTGAACCTAAGCTGTGAAAAATGTTGGGCAAAAATTAACCAATTTTTTAACCAGCGTTGGTCCAAATATCAACATCCCAACAAATAAAGTAAAAATTTAACCTTACCAGTTGAGTAAAGGTTTAAGTAGTAGTTGGGTAATACTTTAACCAAATATCAAGAGAACTGTGTGCCCAATAAATGGGTCTCTTAATTACCCACACCGTTGGTTAAACGCCAAATACGCTCATACATCTTTTTGGGCAAAGCGCTTTAACCAGGGGCACAAATCTGTCTTTTTGTTATTGTAGTGCGCGTGCGCGCTACAATCTTGGCGTTACACGACAGGCAGGTTTACCTACATGACTGAACGTTGAAACTGGAAGTTCCACACTGTTTCGGTCCGTTTTTACTATCGGTACTATCGCCGTGTAGGCAGCTAATGTTAAGCCTGTCCATGATTTTTCCAACCGCCCTCTTTTGACTATGATTTGTCACCGCTTTCTTGCACTCATTCTAAATTAGTCCCGACGAAGGACCTCGTTCATAAATGGAAACAGCTTGTAATGTAGAGTGAAATGTTACTGATTGATGAAATGCCGACAGTCCTTATTTCAGAAAGAAATTTTAAGCTGAATGTGCGCTTGCTTTGTCATTAATACAATAAAAAATACACAACTTGAAATTCGCAAACGAAGTAATCAGTGGATGAATTTATCGTAAAGTTTAATGAGATGCGAGCTGGGTGCCATATAGCATGCTGAGTATATAGTGCCACAACGTGTACGTAGTTACACAGAGTTGATCACAACACGATTGCCTATAGAATTCCAATGTGACCATGAACAGAGAACTCATGTTACAACCGATAATGTAAAAATTAACCGATAATGTAAAAACGACCGATAATGTAAAAAAAAAATTACCGATAGTGTAAAACAAATTTACCGATAATGTAAAAAAATCTTTGAACCGATAATGTAAAAAAAATTACCAATAATGTAAAAACTCTCGTTTACCGATAATGTAAAAAGAATTTACCGATAATGTAAAAACTGT
>WURT03128843.1:0-11558 GCA_009936505.3 Holothuria glaberrima | reverse complement strand
TGTTTGCTATTGATAAAAAATGCTATTTTCTGCCTTCACTATTTTGATGCATTTTAAACAAAAGGTTAAAATTCTTTCAATGAGTGCACATTTCCATATACATCTTAAAGGGTGCATCTACAACAAATAACAATGAAGTGAACATTTAGATCCTTCATAAAACCAATCAAAGTACATTTATAGAGTGGACTCTTGTTAAAATTAATCAAGTAATCAGGCTTTTTCTTTAGGGATAGTTTTGGAGACACTGAGAATTACTGAATCCTCATGCAAACATTTTAGATCATAATACGACTTACCACCTTAGCAACCTTGCCATACTTATATGGAGGTCCTACTAAATTACAGGATATAGGAAAAATAATACTTTTAACATGAAGAAAATGGTGTACACTGCATAGTAAATGAGTGAAGTATAACAAACTCATCTATCTAACATGAAAAATGTACCCATGTACAGGGAACAACTGTACAGTATTGAGATGGCAATTGAATAAGAGATGATAATACGGATGAAGATAATGACAATGGTAGAAAGTTAAATGTTTATTTTTATGCACCTTAGTAATAAAATAAATGCCACAGCAAACTAAATCCAGTAAGGAGACAAATAATTATGTGAAAAAAAGTCGGCAAGCTGTTTTGAATGGAAATAATATGCCATTTGATTAGTTATTTCCTACGTGCTGCTATCAGGCTAAAGTAACTAGCCTACAGTACTATTTTCAAACTGTGAACTGCTAATTCTTGAGACAATACCCTGTTCAAGTGAACATGACTGCACTGTATTTGACTTAAGTTTATAAAAATAACATAAAACATTGAAAGAACTCACTGCTATCATGTAGCGAGAAAATTTTGCAAGGAAGGTAGTTTTAAAGACAGATGTGGTATAAAATTAAATTCATTCACACTTGAATTTTCTATTGGGGGAGGCAGCTAGGGCAGGAGACTTTTGTGAGGGGCCCAGCTCCCATGACCCACCTCGAACTTCCCCTCTCCCAACCCCAATGCTAACAATGTTTTGCTACTTTATATTGAGCATAAGAAAGGACATGTTTAGATAGGTTTACTGCCAATGGCATGGCTGTGATGAGTATTCATGGTCAAGTACAGGTGTAACTGCTAAAACTACAGTGGTACAGTGAATCTTACATTTCGTTTACTTCTTTGGTTTTTCAATTATTCAGCTAAACCAAAATATGTACAACTTTCTGTTGCAAAAAGATCAAAATTCCAAACAGAGTAAGACTATTTGGCCGTGGCGAAAAGGTAACTTCCACAGCAGCTTAAATATTATCACAGTAAAGGCCGATTCTTACTCCATTATAGCACTATAGAACTAGAAAAGATGAACACTCTTCAACTCTGAGCTACTGTATGTCTATGAATTGCCATAGAAGAAAGGGACGACCATATATGGTTCTGGCTTTATGGCGTGCGAAAAGCTGGATTAACCAGCGTTAATATAGGCCCACATTTGCTATAATTTGCACTTCATGCATGGAAAAATAAGCAAAATGAGTACATGTAAAATTTGTCTATTTGCGGGCCGATGCAAATGTACATGAATGTTTAATACAGTACATGTAGGTTATAATTGTCATAAGTTCCACGATCAAATTCCCCCAGAAACTAGTATGAAGTTGTGTTAGCAGTTTGCTATTAAACTAAATTTGAAATTACTATGGAATAAATAATACTTTCAATGAGAATACTTCTTGATATAGTGTGTCTATGCTGTGTCTTACTTTGTCAATCAATAATAACCATCTAAAAGCAGCATTTATAAAATCATGAAGCTGCATAAAGGCTGCACAGTACTGTGTTGCTATATGCAGATTTTCTTTAAAGTTCTTATTGCTTTATGTCATACAATGCTGCATTTTATTTCAGTAGTTTGAATACAGTAAGTCATACAAAATTACAAGAATATCGGATAAAGATCATTTTTTTTCTCCATCATTTTTACAAAAATACAAAACCTACTCCTTCAGAAACTGCCAGCATGTCCTTCTAAATGTGTAAAAATGTTTTTTTTTTTCTTTTTTTTTTTTGGTGAATGGGGGTAGAGGGCAAAACTTGCCATTTATGACACTTTGAAAAAGTGTTCATGGGTCTGTCACCCCCATTTTCCCAACATACATTTTGTGCTCTTGTTGAAATGTTAGAAAAAACTGGATATTGTGTTCTTGTGGAAACGACGGAAAAAACTGGATGATCCATTATACATGCTTTTTCAATCAACCTGAATAAGACTTAATACAACTGAAATTTGTTACATATCACATACTTCTGACATATAATTGGGACTTTATTACAGGAACACTTGGACAGGGTAATGACTCTTAGAATATCTAGCAATCAATGTCACTCAAATTTCTTACTCTTTTTAAGGTTCAAAATTGCAGCTGAAGGACGCAGGAGAAAGAAGAAACAAAAGAAAGGTTAAAAGATTCTTATTTCCAAATCAACAAACTTGAAAGTCAAGTTAATCATTTTTGTTAAAAATGCAAGGGAAAAAAATTGCAATTTTTTTGGTTAGAACAGTAATTTTGCATTATTAATAAATCTGCTGAGATGTGTAAATACAGCCAAGCTGCACTTTCTAACTCTGCAAACTTCTAAAATCCTTCATATTTTGGGGAAGAGAACCAAAAGAAATGCACCTGCATGGTACAATATCTCTACAGCTCATCAACCTTCCTCTGAGATGTCAAGTGCAATCTACTCACTCTATGGTATATTACATTTCCTACTTGCTGCAAGTCTAAAGTTACAGCACAACTTCCGCTTTACAACCAATGAAGTTGATATAACTTCTCTTTTAGTAAAGACAAAAGCCTGGAATTATTCTGTACTCAGTATTTGCACAACTATCTCAAAACTGAAAAATCATTCTTCCAGGGAGGGGTTTGAGATTGAAGAATTCATTTTGCATGAAAAATACCACAATGAATTCTAGTCTGAGCATTTAAACAAATTTGACCATTTTGGAAGGTAAACCAATGCAAACATTTCTGTGACCCATCACCCACAGAAAGTGCAAGTATTTTCAAAAGTGGCACATTTATCAATAAGCTGTATCATAAAGACTACATTGCCACTGTATACTCACACATTTAAAAATATGCACACACAGTAAATTGTTAACAGAGTAAACAAGCAGCAATTACTGTGAAGTGTTTGTAACTAGAGTGCAAACAAATAAATGAAACAAAAACAAGCAAACTGTGTGCTTGTTGCTCCAACTTGTATGCTAGTGCAAAGCAAAATTAGCAGAATTCTGTATCATAGATAGATCATTCTGCACTGAAACAGTTATTATGAATAATCCCATTTTTGTATCAACAGTGGTCACAGGTCATGCTTTTTATGCCTTTGCAGTGCAATGCACTTTCATCACATGAATTATCTTTTCACTTGGCTTCAGGTACGAAAGGATCTAAAAGTTGAATACATAGAGTATGGTATACATGCCCTTAACCCATGCCTTTTTTTCTAATGGATTAATCATTTACAAATTTTTGTAAAAATGGCTTTTACATTAAAATCACAACAGGCAGGAATTATGTCTTGGATATTATGAGTGCCAGGCACACTGATCTTCATCTTGGGGAGGGGGGGCCTCTGTAGAATTTTGAAACTTACATCTGGAGTATGAGATTCACCAGTGTCAGAAATAAAATACCGTAGGCCTACTCAATGACAGGATGCAAAAACTTTTATTGGTGCTGGGCAGGAAATTTTGAGGATGGGACTCATCCAGTGGCACAATATGGACAAGGTACTGTAAAGGCAATAACAAGATAACCCAGTTCTGTACTTGTAATATTTACCTTCCCTGAAACTGACAAAATTGTGTCTACAGCAGGAAAAATAGTTTCAAGGATTTGAAGAAAATGTTTCTTTTGGTATACCTTACAGGCTGTACCTACCTTCAACTTCTAAGTCAGTATCATATCCCCCAGTTGTTTCACTGGTGTATGTGAGAGCTGATGCAGCACGACTGGAGTTGTTCTCATGGTTTTCATCTTTTTCAAGACCAGTTTCAGCTCTAGAGGATAACCTGCTTCCAGTACGATTGACAGTCTGTTTGAATCAAAGACGGAAGAAAAATACAAAGCCAACACTGACTTATATTTCATTTATTCAAACAGCGTAAATTGTATGATGTGCTGAAAATTGAAAATCCTATACTTACTTAGGCCAGATTGTCTGGACCTACCAGAACTTAAATGTAGGATGAAAAAGCTCAATGATCCCAATTTCCTTCAAAATAGACTCAAATACAAAGAATCCCAAAATAGATTCATAAGAATGAAACTTTGCAGAAGGCCTAACATTTTCTAATGTTGTCTGGATTGAGTAATCCTTGGAAAGTTAATTCTGAATTGTAGGTGGCAGTACAAAACACAATGTTTATGTCAAAGGAATCTCGAGTCAATCACTACAGAATATTAGCAAATAGGGGCCTATGTACTAATTATTCTTTATTAAGATTACTGTATAATGTTAAAAAACAAAGAGAATGTGGTCTGTAATGCATGTTAGCCTACTACAAGATTCATCAAACACACTTTGCAGGGGTCCCAAGCATTTTCCAGTGTTCTCCACAGATTTTCAAGAGAGGGGGCGGCCACGCACGAAGCACGTACGTGATAGCGAATCACATTGATTCCTACACAAATATGGAAAGAATGTATGTAGGGGAATCGCGGGTAAGTTGGAATGATTCGCAGAAAAATTCCAATATCCTCCAAATAGATTTGACTTGAGAAAAAATTAATATACCATTGTATGGGCACCCATAGGGGTTAATAATTGCATATATTGGGAATAGCTGAATTTCTTCTGTTTTGGGTAAAATCAACAAAAAATGTGACGCTCTGAGATGTTCCATTTAACTCCAGATGGGGGGTTAGGTGGAACATGGTATGGGGTTAGTTGCAAGATGATCAAAATATCAATGTGTAGCTACCTGCAACATGCCCTCCTGTTAGACTTGGAACATGGTTTGTTGATAAATAATCTAAGAAAAAATTATTAGAATTTTTTGAACTTGACCTGCATTGACCTTTTTGACCCCGAAGATGCCCCAGTGTGTGCAACGGAGCAACTTAACAAGCTGATAAATAATGAACAGAAAGACCCAGAACTCTGAAAATTTGTTTTTTGTAAGTACTTTGTATCTCAAGTACACAGGACAGAACCTCAAAATTTTTCCATGACTTCATCAGTGATATAAATCATGTCTCCGAAAACGCTTCTGTGGAGCAATTCAGTGAGAAATGGCATTTCTAAGGAAGCAGTTCTTAAAAATGCACCACAGGAAATTAGAACAGTATAAACAGCTTTCTATATTCTATGCCAGATAAGTACCTCCAAAAATTACCAGGATGTAGGTATAATAGTAAATTTATACTAACAGAGAATGATATGGGCATCTAAACTTGGCCAAATGTGTGGTGATAATTGTCACAAAGGCAAAATTTTGGCCATTTTAAGAAGCCATAACGCCACAAAACAACATTTGAAAAGCTCCAAATTACAGAACCTGTTCTATAGGATAGTTCAATTTGGTTAATGTCATCACAGATTCATGGAATATGTATTTGCTGAGAAATCAGACCTCAAACTTGAAAAAAATGTAAAATTTCATTTTGCTGTGGATTTGCAGAATTTCAAAGAATTTTAAATCCGTTATAATTCAATGGATTTCCCTAAAATCTATTCACACAAATATTGTGGGAATTTTTTGGCCCATATTTGAGAAATTTCCACTCACTGGTCCATGTAACATATACAATCCAACTAATCCCCATGGTACATGTTACATATATATACAGTCCACTGCAAAATAGGCCTATAGGGCTAGCAATAACACATGCATCTACCATCATTTTGAAGTTCACAAATAGTGCCTACTTCAGTCAGAACTATGTTCTCCCTGATCTTTCAGCAACATAGAGCTAGAACACATTTTGGAAATTGTGAAAAATTTACTCAGAGCTCCTGAAAATCAAATTACTTTTTTCTCTTGAACAGTGTTGTACGTAGCATCAGTCTTGCATAAAACAATGTGGTGGATGAATGCTGCTTATACTTTTACAGTGATGACATTTTTTCAAACTTTTATCATACCCTGTGTGAGAAAATGTCAATGTTTCAACTAACCCCACGTTCCAACTAATCCCACTCTCCCGTAACTTTTTGCTTCCAGCATAATGGCGGGATTTTTTAAAGGGGGGATGGCTATTTCAGAAGGGAGGCAATTTTCACTCGGAAGTGGGGCCCACCCCCCAAAACCCCTCATGGAGAACACTGTTGATGAAAGTTAAAAATTCCAGGATCATCATTTTGACCTATTTCTTGCTTTAAACATCTTCAGTAAACAGCAATTGCAGGCCCTAAAGCATAAATTTGTATAAGAATGTTTCTTTTTCTCTATATTATATTTATATAATACTCTAATAATTTTGGGGACAAAAGGAAGTCCTTCCCACAGCTGCTACAATAATATGGAGAGGAGGCATTTACTATTTAAACTGTAAACCTATACTGTACTTACTACAAAGCCACCACAGCCATGATGCAATCATCCAGAGGAATTGAATCCCTACTTGGTATGGACACATTAAGCCGAGAAAGTCTGACCAAACAAAATTCCCTGATTTTTCCCTGGTTTGAGGAACTTTCCTTAAATTCCCTGACTTTTCCCTGACTGGAAAAAGGAGAAGTCGCTGTCCAGGTTTTCCCTGATTTCCAGGTTGGCTGGGAACCCTGTTTTGGTCACCATTTTAGGTTATGGTTTACACATTGGTAAAGGTTCATTCTTATGCCAAAACTTGAAAATTGGTCTGTGAGTAATATTTTACCTTGAACATGGCAAATGATTTGGCAAACAGGCCTACTTGTTTTCTATGTTGTTTGAAGAATATGCATTGCAGGTCATGCTTACATTGGAATCAAATCCCACCTTCATGCTGCAAGCTGGTGTTTAGAATGCTGTGATCAACAGTATGATACTGATCAACTCAGTGAGTTAGTCTCACGAAACTGGCATTGCCAGCTTGGCATAAAACTTTGTGATTGGAGGGTTGCTTAGTTCACGCAAGGGAGGATCCACAGTCAAAACAAAACAACACTCATGATTATACCTACTATACATAGGCCTAGGCTACATATTAAATAAATAAAAGAATGACATCATAGACTACCGTATATTATTGTGCAATGTAGGCTACTACTTCAAAAACAAAAAGAAATAATGCTTCAGTACGGTTAATATTTTAGATCCGATCAGTGTCGATAAAAGAATGAAAATGCTACAGCAGCCTAGTTGGAATAGGCCTATAGATGGTCAAAATGCTGATTGTCACATTTCAACAGGCTCTGTTGTAGCCTACTTTGTAGCATGTTGTAGCATATTTTTTTTATTTTAGATGCACTTTCAAGGACATAAAAAAATAAGTCCAGGTAATTATAGAATACCTGTACCCTGTGCGTAAATAATAAGCATGCAAATTTGCATTGTGCGTACTGTACATAGCCTAGCCTAGACCTTTTGAGTACATCTGAAGCTTTTGTGTATGACCTTGTAGCCATGTAGGTAGCCATGCATCAATGTGCGGGGTATTCTATAATTGTAGCCTTACGTTAGGCCTACATACCAAAAATACTACATAAAAAACATAAAGTATGGAGTTATATGACAAGCATTTAGTATCCATACAATTACAAGTAAACATGGCTTTCATCGATGTTCTGAAACAGAAATACATTCAAACCTTTCTCTGGTCGCTTATGCTTCCTCTGCTCTTTGCTCGGCTTGGCGCTCTACCTCCACTGTTGACAGCCTCCTCTTGCCCTTCTAACACTACTTCCACATCCCCTCCAGGCTCTCCATTTTCTGGTTTGTCTTCATTGTCATTTTCGTCAGTCATTTCCAATTCCGATTATGGTCTGACCTATCTCCTACAGTAGGCCTATGGCTATGTCACAGTTGCTAGCAACTCTATGGTCAAATCAAGTTCAACGTGTCCAACTTCCCAAGGCTGATGTTCCTCCTTCGGGCCAAGGAGTAACGTTAGAATAGGTTAGGCTAGTAGAAAACTAGAATCATTGTAATAGTCAAGGGCATGTGTAGCAAACATTACTTCAAAAGGCCTCTTATAGGCTCTTTCAAGGCCAGGGTTGCCTATAGGCCTAGTTCTGTAAATTTTTAAGGGTTTTAGCCTAGGCTAGGCTCAAGTTGGCTACACTTCAGGGTAGGATCAGGCTAGACAGTAACTTGTTATTGTCAACATTGGCCTACTGTACAACCGTAACGTTATCCCCATTGAACTGGAAAGACATGCGCTTGATCTGTCTTATGAAACTGGTTAAAGAAAAATGATCATTACAACTAAATTGGCGATAGACCTTTAACTCTTCGGTTGCTTTTCTGCACAATGATATTTTTTCATGTATCAACTTTTCAAGTAGTTTTCTGGCCTTAGCTAGTCTTGGCCCGTGTTGTTTACCATTGATCGTCGCTACTGCACTTAAGTAGTAGGCGCGCCTAGCACAGTTCAGTATACGGTAGTAGCTACAAGTACGGTAGACTACTACACTACTGCACACAGCATGCATCACTCATCGTAACCCGAAAGTGAAAGTAACACAGTGTACATGCACAACGAATCCATTTTATTGTGCCCTCTTAAAACGCAAGCGTCGATCGATCTCCAATGTTGCTATGGAGACTGTACTAGGTTATCCACGTAGCTGCCCGGAGTATTCTCCGCCGCTCTGCTGCAGTATGTGCATGTGACTTTATACGTGCGTACAATGCCATTTCTTCTGACAGGGCACGCAGGTTAAGTCTCAGAGCTCATCCAGGTCACAGAGTAAACTGGTAAATTAATTCTATGATCCAGGTGCTAGCCAGTTTGAATCTCTCCAGGCCGTACCTAGAGTCGACCAAAACTGAAGAGGCGAAAAAAGGTTGGGTTAGTATTTTTAGAGAGCTAGATATTCTAAAATGCAGTAGGCCTTTTTTGTATATTCTAGGGGGAGGAAGCGAAAAATTTTCCAGGGGTACTGGCCGCCTTGGCTAAGACCAAACCTGGGACTACCATGGGATTCAACCTCACATTTCGGTCAGTCATCCTGTCACAGTTTTCGTTTCGCAATTCGCGAGGAGAGAAGTCGGGGCAGGAGGGGGTTCCCCAAAAATTAAGCAAAAATGCGCCACAGATTTCATTTTTCTTTTATAAACAACGAACAGTATTGTCTTAATGATACATCTTAACGCATACAATATGCGGTGGCACTGGCACGGGAGTGGGGCCGCATGGGGACACGTGCCCCCAATCGACTTCTGAAAAATTTCTGAAAATTCTAAAATGATCCCAAAAGGCGTTTAAGCTATAAATTTCTGTAGGGGTAGGGTCAGGTGTTTTTTCGACCGAGTGACGGATCTATAATCTATTCTAATCATTTTCTACTCCAAACGTTTCGCAAACTATCAGAATTTTCGCAAATCCTTCGCAAACCATCAAAATCTTCGTGCGCAAACCTTTCCTCAATGTTGTTCTCATTATCAAAATCTTCCGATAGCAAACATTGGAGCAGCATAACAGCAAAAGTTGAAAGCTGTTTACGAATTACCAGGTGAAAGACTGTCTTTCTGAGTGACATCTAGGTTTGTTGAGCAATTGAAAAATGCATTGCCTAAATGCAGGTTTTGTCATGGAAACCTTATTTAAGGAAAGATTTCGGGGCGTTTTACGCGCGTTCGTCACGGTTTGCACTCCATCTCATGACCATTATTAAGATAATATATTACATGGAACTATTCTAATCACAACACTTTCCGAAAAGCAGATGATACATCTCCAAACATCTGTAAGGGCCTCGTATCAATATGGGATCTTTCAATCTGTTTTCTAAAGTGATGTGGAAGGTTGAAAGAACGTATTTGCCGTTATACAGTTTTCAAAAGTTTTAACTGAGCGCTTCGCGCGCACCCATTATCGGTATGATGATTGTTAATATACGTACGACGGAAAAGCATTCTGAAAACGGGCTTGCTTTTCCTGCACCCCTTTGCTATACCTATCAAGGAGGTCTAATAACCTATCACATTCCTGCACCTGCTCTCTCTCTCTCTCTTTCCCCAGTTTTCATTGCTGGAAGCTGCTCGTCTGGATTTTCGTTCAAAAATAGTAAAATTACATTTGGATGTCAAGTAATAAGGATTATGTCGTTGCCCCATTTTATATTATTAATGCGGGACTTCCAGGAGCCTTATACAGGTAACTGACAACAGTGCCCTTTAATTACAATGCATAATGAAGAAACGGAAAATTTTCTTAATAGTCCACGGACATTTCAGTGGACTCCAAGCACTTTCGCCGATCGGAATAGAAGTAAATTACCCAAAGGGGTGGAGCTTCAGGAGTTTTGTTGACAACGTACTCTAGTCTAAGACAACATACTCTCCTCTTTCTGTCTTTCACCTAACCAAAATTAGAATTCTCTAAATTATGGACATTTTCCAGCCAAATATGATCAGTTGCAATAATATTCCAAAGATAGCACATTTTTGCATCTAAGCAACCTTAGATCACCCTTTCCCCCTTAAACTATTTGCCCAGGACGGTACCTTTATAGAGTGACGAAAGAAGCCGGGAACCTCACTGCTGTATGCAAACGCAGGTACGCATACAAGAGAGATACAATCTATACTCAGACTTGGTGGGGACTGAATCAGAGCCCGAACTTTTTCAGTGTTCGACGAGCGGTTGAACGACTGCATTCTTCTTACCTGTGAGAAAGATCTCACAGACAACATAAACATTAATACCGCCTTAAATGATTGGTCGACAGAGAAAATGCGAAACCTAAAAATAAACTCTTTTACACTGCATAAACGCCTATAATGAAGCAGAGGTTTCAACTTCAAGTAAAAGTGGAAAACTGTTCATTGATTTAGGTATATATTAAACAAAAAGCTGTTTTTTTATAGTGTTAACGGATCATACCACTGGCGGATCCAAGGGGGGGGCAACAGGGGCCATGGCCCCACCCTATGATGGGCCAAAAATTGTTTCCGAAAATTTTATAGAAGAAAATTAACTTCACAATTGTACACTTATGTTGCACCAAATTGCATCTGAGGGCATTCCGTTATAGAAAAATTTTCCAAAGGGGAGGGGGAACCCTCCCCTTAGACCCCTCCCCAATATCACTTTATCACCAGTTAGGCCCCTCCCAAACAAATGCTCTGGATTTGCCAGTGGATCATGCATGAATATCATCATTACCATGTATGTGTAAAGATTGAAGTAAAGATTTTTTTTTGTTTATTTTTTTTTTTATTTTTTTTTTTTTTATTTGAAGTTATTTCTCTGCAATTCTCATATCAATACACAAAGTAAGATCGATTTTTACACACATTGGCTTTTTACTCATATGATCATAAAGAGAGGAATAACAACAAAATAAAACACTTAAAAATACTTAATCAAAGAGCCTTAGCCAAGGGAGCCAATATTTCTCCCAAACATTGT
>WURT03128821.1:0-11559 GCA_009936505.3 Holothuria glaberrima | reverse complement strand
TTTTGGTTTCATTGTTTTATTTGTTATCTCTGTGAAGCGCATTGAGATGTTGTTTGTACATTGTAATGCGCTATATATGAATGAGGTATTATTTATTATTATTATTATTTCTCGGAAACTCTACTCCCGGTTACAATCCCATTAACATTTTTCGGGTCAAGTTTCACCTTATCAGAAGTTAGGTTCCTTGAGGTGGCTCGGATTCCGAATGCGGAGGATTCCTTTATACCCTCTGGCCCTTACGGCTGCCTCATTGAATCGGTCAGTTGGCCCCTGGCCTTTATTTGGAGGACCTTTTGGTTGGAGATTGACTGCTACAGGTACCGACGTTCCTTCCTGATTCAGGAACGTACGCCTTTTCTCTTTTGGGAGAACGACAGCAGGTTTAGCTAGCACGACTTAGTTTCTTGGTTGCCGTGTCATAGCATATCCACATTTTGCTTAGTACGGTGGCATGGGACCTCCGCTACATCCGACGTTCGATTCTAAACAACCTTAAGGAGATCCTACTTGTGACAAGACATGCTAGGAAGTTTGGATCACTAGGTAGATTCGGAGGTTAGAAACCATCTTGCTTGAGTGATTCCCTATCCGTTTCGTCGAAACTCCCTGGGCGTATCCAGTATTGTAGTTGCTGTGCCACCTGGTTCACACTTCTCCTTACTAGGCGGACCTCAGTGACCCGTGTCTGTTACAGATCCGGGTGTTTCCGGTTGGGGGTCCGAGTGCCAGTGCCCCCCAGTAGTTGTCTCACTACCGATTTATACCGTCGTAGCCGGTATGTGATTTTAGTCGGGGTCAGGTCAGGCTCTAGTTAGCCCTGCCACCTGTGCTATTGCACGTTCCATCTAGAATTGCTTATAGAGAAGGAAGATCCTCAGCCATCTTTTCACTCACTCTTATCATGATACTCTGAGGATGGCAGGCCTCTAGGTGACAGAGAGTGCTGTCTTTCCTGTGTATGGTGTTCCCAGGGACTCTACCCTACGCCCCACCCCAACCTATCAGTTAGAAGTGCTAGGTTTTCGAACCGTGTAACGGGGTGTGCGTGTAACATGTGCCCATACACTCCTCGTTGTGCAGTCAGACTATCGTGTTCGTACTGTTAACCACCCTCGAAGGGACGTTTTTTAACAACGCACCATGGGCGTGGATCCATTTCCAAAAGTGGGGGGGGGGGGATTTTCACCATTTGCGAATCGCTGTCCGGGGAAGGGGTTAACGGGAGGGTGTCCCCCTCCCCTTTGGAAAATTTTTGCTCACGTAAGGTGGGCAAGATGCAAAATGGTGCTACATTTGGGGCTAAATTTGAATTGAATATATCACCAAGAATTTCTCCTGTTTTAGGAAGTTTTTTTTTTTTCATTTTGCTTGTTGACGTGAATTTTTACACCAGCCCTTGGGATAAGTCAGAACTACACTTCGTGAAGTGAGTGAACAGTAAATTGTTAGACTATGTACAATTTACGAATCGCTGGTCTGGGGAGGGACGTCCCATCCCCTTTGAAGAAAAAATGAAATTAGAAGGTGTCCAGATGACAAATGGTGCCATATTTGGACGAAATTAAGCTTTTAATATGTAGTGTCAATCTGTAGTCACAGTTTTAGTTTTCATCATTTTTGAAAAAGTGGGGGATAGTAGGGGGACTTTTTGGCAATGTCCCCCTTCAAAAAAGTGAGGGGGAGGCGTCCCCCGTCCCCCATGATCTACGCCCATGTAACGCCCCAACTTTTAACAGCCTAGTCTTTGGATTTGATGGAACGATCTCCCTCTTTGATAGTACTCGAGGATTTTGTCTTGACAAATTACCGCGGTTCTATACGAGTTTACCTGAAATATCTTTATCCGGGTTCACACTCGTCCTTTCCAGAAGAGTTTTCTGCAATATGTGGGGCTCATCCAACACTTTTGAGTTCGAACCAGGTCCCTTTTTTGCGTACGTTGACTAACCCTTTTTCAAATTTGCCTGATCCAGCGGTGCTATTTTTATTCGATCAGAGTTTCGCGCTGCGTTCGGGAGTGCCTAGTACTAGTTCCACGAAATTTCCTCTACAAGGCTATAAGTTTATCCATACTCTCTGAAATTGCTAGGTCAGGACGACTTTTATGTCCTCCATAGAAGGTCTTGGGTATCCTTGCCAACCTAGGTTCTTTGACCGTTTGACTAATCCTTCATCGAACCGCCCAATAAGGAAAAGCCAGCCCTGATACTGTCGCAGAGCCTGAAGTATCTAGACGTTAAGCTGATGCGATGGGATCCAATGCTGGGAGAGCTGGCAAACTCATTTCTCTATCACAAGTCCTGATAAGCCCAGCTCAGTTTAAGCCGGGTGGTTAGCATCCCTGTGGAGACTGGTAACTAGACCGAACTAGACTGGACCTGTTAAAGTGGATGCTTCCCTGAGTGTAGTCAGACCACGTCTTTCAACTGTTCGGGTGTCCCCGTGTCGACCTCTTCACGATGACCATGATTACAAGGCTTACAGCGTATTACTCGAGATCTCGATGTTTCCGTCCACAGGCGCGGGCAGTACACGTTTTAGCGTTGGCCTGGCCGGGTTCCGTAGCTTAAGCCTACCCTTCCTGGATTCTGGTGCACCGTTTCCTAGCAAAGCTAATTGACTCTTCGTCCTTACGACTCTTGAACAGGAAGGTCCCGAGAATGGACTGTGGGGTATGATATCATTCCTGTGGAAACTTCGGTGGGCCTGATCGCAGTCTCCCCACAAATCCTTTCATCGAAAGAAAGCAGGGTACAGAAGATCCGTAACTATAGGTCTACAATTTCCACAGTTCATTTCAGTTTAAAGTTGGACTCCTTTTAGGCATTAGCGCTAATATTACCAGTCTACTGAGGGGTAGCATACCACCTTTTAGGTTTATCAGTGCTGCCTCGAAGAGTTTGTCAAGTCCACCATTCGAGCCTTTGGCCGAGGCTTCTTTAACCGCATGGGCTCCTATATTCTTGACCAAGAAATCGTCATTTACACCTTAAAATATCTTCCTTCCGACTATAGACCGAAGTGAAGATCGGCTAGTGTACCCAATGAGGGTACTCAGTTGCTTTCTAACCAGATCTAAGAAGTCTAGAAAGTCCGAGCACCTCTTTTTTGCCGGGTTTTCCGCTTTTCCACGTTCTCCTGCATCCTAAGTTATTATACCAAGATGGATAGGTAAGGTAGGGCTTATAGATTCACAAAACAGGTACTGTAGATTTTGGGCAAGTTTAGCTTTAGCCACTTAACCTGGGAGTGAGCAATCATATTTTACCCACTCCACGTTCCATATTCTTATACAACCTAACAACTTGTCTACCAACAGGAGACCCCATTCAATGGACTTAACTCCCAGTCTACAGTACACTGCACAGACACATACATACGCACAAAACACAAACACACTGCATGTTAGTCATGCCAATTTCCAGTAGCAAATACTCCTAAACACTTGCGAAATGTGCATCAAATAAATACATCGGAGCTACCCTACTATTTAAATTCTGCTCCATCACGTTCTTTGAAATATCTATATTTACATCAACCATTTAGGAGGGGGTGGTGAATCTCTTCCTCCCTTGTCACTTTTTGGTCATTTTCTTGAGGGCGTATTAGATAAGGTATCTACTGTTGCAAAATTTAGTAACTGAAGTCGTTGGCGTTATTTCAGTTCTTGATACTGTTGAATGAGAATCTGCCCTGTAGTATGGTAGTGTAATTAGTTAGTCAATTCAGTGACTAAAATATGGGTACTTTTCTTAAAAATGCATAGTAAAATCCTTGTTTTAATATTGAAAACAGTAAGAAATATTTTTTAAGCAAAACCTAGCTAAAATCCATTGAAAAAGAATATCAAAATTTAATGAAAAATACTACAATTATTGATACTTAATAACTTTTTGACCATATACCAAGTCAGTGTACATATAAAAAAGAAAATATGTGCAAAATATATCAGAGATATTCATCAGATGTAGATTTATACCATAATAGTGTTCACTAATAAAGCAGCAGCGGAGAAATTTCGTGGCAAGCTACCCCCGCCCCTTAATTTTGAGATATGAATCAAGCAGTGCATGTATATAACATGCTGTAGCAAAAAAGTGACACCACAAATTGATTGTACTTACTACCTGGTGATGTTGTAGGAGGTCCATACTAACTTGCTATGGTATCCAATTTTGGATGTAGTGCCGGCTGAACCAACTCCTTTTTAGAGCCCCTACAGGATTTAGCTCCTGCTCTAATATGTATAAGGGCTTTAGGTAGTTTAAGAAAATACATACTCATATTCTACATTAATTTGTTTCTTTTATTAATTTATTACAGTTGAAGAAAAAATACAACATACAATGAATGAAATGATAAGAGCGATCAGGAGAAATAAGTCTTTGATGTGAAACCACCATCATCACATGACAATAGGATGGAAGGCGAGATCCGCTCATACCACTTCGCCCGTATGATAATGCTTGTACGAGACCAGTGTTTCATGATTACGGACAAATCAAGCCATTTCCGAAGCCCATGAGAAACCTCATTGAGTTTCATTTTATCTTGGTAATTTCCTCCTGTTGCATGAACCGTTTTAAATAGGGTTGACACCATTAAGATTGCTTTCGTATTTTCGGATACTTTTAAGTATGCCCCTCCGACCTGGGTAACTAAACACGCACACGAAGACAAAAAATCTTGTAAGCTCCCACCCCATCCCATTTTCAGAGTTCATTTATGGGTATATCCGCGGCCCCCTTTGGCGCCACCACTTTGCCACAATTTTGTGAAAATAATAAAAACAATAGATAGACCCTAAAAAAGGTTGGCAGAGATACAGTAATGACCACAGATAGATACACATACACGTTTATCGTTTTTCTTTATAGCCGGTCTCAATTACTTTTTTATATTTCTTTCCGCATTACTTGTTTCTAATTTATATTTCTTTCCGCATTACTTGTTTTTAATTTGCTAATTCTGATTTAATTGATGACGTAGCTCCTGTACTTTAATTCACCTTAACGACATGCAGCAAAACAATGCGTTGTATGCTTCTCATATCGTGCAACAGGACAATCTGCATGTCAATTGAATCATCCAAACCAAAATACAAGGCGTGACCGGACAACCCACCCGGACAATTCCCATTCGGACAATTCCCCTGGACAACTGGCAAACCGGACAATTGCCACCCGGACAATTACTACCCGGACAATTCCCACTCCAGACAATTGCCACCCGGATAATTCGCATCCGGACAATTCCCACTCCGGACAATTGCCAACTCGGACAATTCCCACTCCGGACAATTGCCAACCCGGAAAGTTGCTACCCGGAAAATTCCCACCCGGACAATACCCACTTCGTACAATTTCCTCCGGGGCAATTTGTACCTACAAGAGTTTCACCCCAATGATTTTCCATCCTGAATGGCTTCCAGTTACCCCGAACAATACCAAGGACAATTCACCCTGTAAAATTGCACTATATTGTGTGACATAAAATGCAGGCTACCACATTTTCATGGAAATTGAAAATAACAACCAAAGATGAGTTAAAGGCCCTTTAACTCATAGGCGATTGTTCTAGACACTCTTCAAAATAGTGGATTGCTTTGCCGAACTCAAGCTTGTGCGCAGGGGACGGGGAGGGGTTAGGTTTTACTGTTTCAGACGAAGCTTCCGCTTTTGAACACAAACCTCTGTTATAAGAGCAGTACTGGACACTCCAAAAGCCCCTCTTCATTTCCATAACAATAAATGTCAACGCTGACACGTTGACGACAGGCAATAACATGTCTTCGAAATGAATTTCTACCCTCCCAGTTGACCGATTACCTTCAATTAATCGTACATCTCCAGAATCTTTTTCATATGTTTTCATGAAAAACAAACAAAAAACCTAGAATCTTATTTTCAACTCACTTCAGGTTTTCAACTTAGCAAACATAGATTCTTCTTCCTTACTGTCTCAGGTGATGTCTTTCCTGGTGCCATGTTATACTTTTTCAAGTTATGTTTAAAAGTAATTGAATGTCAGCCACCACAGTACCATGTACAGTTGTAACCATTCGATTTCACCTCAGCATAAAAAGACACTTTCCTTAAAACGAATACGTGTGTCTTAATGAACTCAAATTTGTGAGCAAAAGGCCGTCAATAAACATTTTTACCCCGTACGATATGACGGGAGTTTATTTTCTACGCAATTCAAGAAAATACAGATAAGTTAAACTTTACTTATTCTTTAAACTATTGTCAATACCGTAGTTTATGCACCGTACTCCTGCGGCTTCTCGGTGCTTGCAGTCATTATTTGAAACGTGAGTGATAGAGGCCTCGTTCCCTGAACATCTAACATTATACATGTGGAAGGGTCTTTGACCACCTCCATATCTCGCTTCAAGAGCAGCAAGAAAAGCATCCTTAAAGCCAAGCTGACGACAAACTACAGCCGCATCCCTCAGAGACCAGAAGTTGTCACAAATTGTTCCCCAGTAGTCGTAGAGTTGATATTGCCACTGTTTTCGGGAAAAATGTCAACTTTTTACATTCGCGATGGCGAAACACTTGGTAATGAAATTTGCTGTCTGTTAAGGTTTTCAGTTTATTGTTGGGAAGACATTCTGTGTGTCTGTTGGAGAGGGGATGCTAGAAAGTGGGTGGCGTTGTAAATGTAATATCAAACGGCGTAATGTCAATTTTTGGAGCAATTGTAATAATAAAACATGAATCTCTAAATTATTTTGGGCTACCAAAAGTGTTGAATTCCACTTGACAATGGCAAGTGGAACAAAAATCTGGTGAAAGAGGCAATAAAATGGTGTCCAATGGGACTAGAAATAGTAGCAATGTACATTCCCGACTATTTCCTACACCCTCTTTGACTGCTAAAGTATCATAACAAGGTCGTCTAGCCCAGTTGGTACCCAGCTGATAAAACCTGAAAAACCCAGCTGATGCCCAGTATGTAGCCCAGTTGGATGAATGTTGGCTCGGGTAGTAACTCAGAGAAAGTCAGAGAAACTTTGTTTTCACTCTTAAGCTGCGGCATGTTTTATTCTCAATTCGAACGTTAGACCTCTTTTTAAACCCCTTTGAGATCGAACCACATTTTGAATCATATGGGTGATACTTGTTGTATGTACCCTACCCTTAGCATTGCAGATAGGCCTACTGTCTACAAATTTAAGATAGGTTTATTCCATACGGCTATTTATTCTCATTTTATCATAGTACGTACTTAGTTGTAGGAGGTTACGTCATACTTTTGTACATTTCCCTTTTTCTTTGTACACCTAGGCTTATATTAAATTGGTGGCCTGTAGGATCATTTGAGGAACTGCCCCCTGAAATTCCACACCCTTAATTGAAATTGGTCTCCTTAAAAAGTTATGAAAAGATCATTATACCCTGATTGTAATCTGATAGTCTTCAGAATCTTGAAAATCACATAAAAAGTATTTTTTTTCTGACCTCTACTACAGACAGGCTCTTTTGGAAGGACTCGTCCTAACGAATGACTAACACCACTTCAAAAGACTGGGGCGGCCCAATTAAATAACGGATGTTACGCCTAAGCTACGTGAAGCACTGGACAGTGCACACACCTGCATTAGACTAAACCCCTGTAGCTGCGTCTCACAACCTGGAAGCAAGTTACGATCAGGGCTAATCAGCTTGTTGGGTTGACACTCAGGAGCTTCAGTACCGGAGGCATGGTCGGCAATCCGGGGGATGTGGGACATGTCCCCCTCAATATTTGAGAAATTGCGTATTGACTTTGATTTTTCACACAGTAATTTATATAATAATGGTGTCATGCCCCCATATTGAGATCAACTAGCCCCTCTTGACATAGAGTTTAAGGGTGTCACACACTATGCATGTTCAAAGTTCGGTCTGCCGAAATGTTCGCAGTCCTTCCGAAAAATGCCATTTTGTTTTGCAATTTATTCATTGTCAGAAAAAAATCTTTTATTTGAAGCTACAAAAATGTCGGGAAATTTTAGGAGCACAACGTTTTACTTCAGTGAATTATTGTCCAGTGGATCCATTGCTTTAGATACATTTAACCAGAGACGCAACCCCCCCCCCCCGCACTGTGTTGGGAAACTATTCTGTTTGTAGGGAAATTATTATATATTTCTAGAAAATATACCACATGTCGAGGTCGGGGATAAATCCAGACTGTTGGGAAAATCGTAGTATCGTATATAATTGAATATAATTGTCTGCCATGAAATTGACACCATGCCCGACACTGTGATATAAAATTCATTTGGAATACGATTCAGCTCAATCTGACTGCTCGTCGGGATCGGTTGTAGGTTATAGGTATTCGTGGTCAGTAGCGTCGGGTAGCAGTCGGATTGTAGGTTAAGCCGAACGCACACGGACGTCAGAAAATGCGATACACGAAACAAAAACACGTTTCGTGTTTTCTGACGTCCGTGTGCGTTGGACAGAAACGGAAAACATCGTTTCGCGAAACAAACAGTGCTTGATTCGCGAAACGATTTGCGAGTCTCAACCAATTAACAGACAAACATTGGCTCACATGATTACAAATTGGCGACCTGCATGGAACCGTCTTGGCTTCACACCGCAATTAGAGTAATTTTCGTCCGCTTCACATGTACATCTTCAAGAAAGTAGTACTTTTAAGTCCGGTTATGACTATTTTTTTCATGATAACCCGCCCAGTGAGTAATGAAACTCCATGAATTTCAAACAGAACATGTAAAAGTGTGCCATTTTCTATTATATTGAAGAGGGCTTGGGGTGGGTGTACCTTATAAAACTTCAACTCCTAGCTCAAAATTAAAAGGGTCATGGTGTAGAAATTTTGCAGTGCCATAATTGGCAAACTTCTCAGCTTTTAAATGAAGGGTAGCTCGAAATAGTTGTAAATTTTGACAAGGCTGCAGGGGTCTCGAAACAGAGCTAATTTAGTGTGTAAGTCAATAAGGAAATAATTAGGGGTGTGAGGCCTCTTGGCATCTTGAAGGCCATTCTGAAGGGGAAATGAAGGTGCTGCCCACCACAGTATACCAGTCTGTTGTTTGAACTAAAGAAGTGTCGTGTGTTCACTTTTAACACCACTCCCCCATCCCCGGTTCGTAGCCAGGAATTCTGACATGCGGATGGGAGCACGTACAACACTATATTCAATTAGCAATCGATTTTTAAAAGGATTATGATGGTCTCGATCTATGGGGCGCCCTGGTCTTCTGGTCTGAGCACCCTTTCTTGAAGTAGAGCGAAATTAGCGTTGCATCCATTGTCAGAAATCCTAGGGGAGCTGATAGCCATCTGCTTGATCACGTTATATCTCATGATTTTGTCTTGTGCAGGCGGTCTCCCGCCCGCCGGTTTCAATTAAAATGAAGACCTTGAACCAGGAGCATGGGCATAGGAGCACAACTTGATGGGGGGGGGGGGTGTTGTTATAACTTGCCCAAACAACGCGCGCGTTCAGCATGGTAGTGCTCATACTATCATATTATATAGACATGCATCAGTTATTTACATCGCAATGATCGCATGCTTATTACATTCAATCACTTGCCATGTGTTGTGACTCTTCCATTTTGGTTTTAAATTTTGGGAAAATCCTTACAATAATAATGATAATAATCAGGGGCGTAGCCAGAATTTTCCCACGGTGATTGTCGGCCGGGGAGGGGTCTAAGGGGGACACACTCCCTCCCCCTATGAAAATTTTTGAAAAAATGATGCCCCTTACATGGGGTCTGGCTATAATGATGATGATGATGATGATGATGATGATGATGATGATGATGATGATGATGATGACGATGACGATGACGACGATGACGATGACGATGACGATGACGATGACGATGACGATGACGATGACGACGACCATGACGATGATGATATTTTTTTAATAATCCGTCATTCATTGAATCCACGATCGCTCATCAAACACAAACATATTTACAGAAATTTGCTGAGCGGATGAGAATCAAGTTTATGAAAATGAATTCAGAAGTGGTAATTTGTACACCTTTACCTGACCAATAATATTATGATACAGTAGATGGGTTCTCGTCTTCACGTAAACAATACTTGGCAGTAATAGACCTTCTTAAAAATCGTTACCAATGATCAAATAGTTTTCATGAAGCTGTGCTTGTGAACTTGTTGATGAAAATTTGCAAGAAATATAGAGGTAGGTATTTACAAAAGGAAAAAAAAGAACACCTAATATGCAACTGCCTTACAAAGTATACCACTCTTGTGCAACAAATGTAACAGATTTTGCACACAAAACTGAACAACAGCTTAATATTTGCCATATATTTGTAGCAATATCGCGCTCAATATTACAGTAAGAGAGTGACGAAATTACATCTTCATACATTTTCTTCCGTTTTGAGTTACCAGTACTTTGAAACAGATGTAACGTTCCACTCTCATTATAAAGACGAATTTATGGCAAAATTTAATAGGAATGGAAGTGCAGCGTACAATTTTCAATTGTACAAATAATTTTTACAATGAAGGAAAATAAAGTTATATGGGTGATGCAGCAAAAGTTTATATCCAAAGAAAAAATCAGATTTTGAAAAGATGAATTGTCTTCCAAAGAAAAGAAGTTCAATATCAAGCAAAAAGTTGGACGTAATAGGACAGCCCCAAAATAAATGATCAATTGTTTCCTCGTCACTCTTACAAAATATACAAGAGGGGCTGTCAGTCTTATTCATACGATACATAAGCTTGTTCGTTGCTAATATTCTGTGGAGAAATTAAAATTGAAAATAAATAAGCCTGTTTCGGAGAGAGTAGACTTGGGTATACGAAAGATACTTTGCCAATTCTCTGAATTGAAGTTAAAGGAGGTACTTCATTTTTCAATCGCCCTGAGTCGATGTGTCATTTTTTCAATCAGATAGTTGTAAGCCAAACGAGAATAAATATTATATAAGCGACTGTTATTATTTGGACCATCTGGGAAAACGTTCAATTTCCAGTCTCGTGGGATAGCAGACAATAACACCCGCTGTGTGAAGTCTTTTATCATAAGTAATACAACCATCTATTTGAATAAAATTATTGTTCCAGAGAATCCGATCCCCATATGCTTCAGCAGGGTTACTGAATTGTAACAACCTCCATGCAGTACAAATTTGTCTAATAAAATTATTACTCTTATCAGTGATATCGCCCTGTTTAAAGTTACACTCAAACAAAAAGGTCTTACCAAACGGAGCGAGATAGTAATAAAAAATAATTTCCACAATCCAGTTTTGATATTCAAATATCTCTTAACCCAAGTAACCTTAAGAGCATTAATAAAACTTTTAACATGTGTTACTTTTAAACCACCTTGATGGAATTGTTATACATTGTCGTACGTCTTACTTTGTCCGATTACCGGACCAAATAAAATCAAAAATGCAACTTTGCACTCATGAGGGTCAGAAAGGACTTGAAGGAGAACCACTAGTTGCGATAATAATAATAATAATGATGATGATGATGATGACGACGACGACGACGACGACGACGACGACGACGACGACGACGACGACGA
>WURT03128810.1:0-11559 GCA_009936505.3 Holothuria glaberrima | reverse complement strand
CTCGAAATATGACATTACAAAATAGGTTCCTCTGACGTTGGGTACCACGAAAAGGTGGTTGGTGGTTTAAGGACGGTTACATTCCATTAGTTTATGTTTGCTTTGGGAGAGCAATAGAGACTCTCTGATAAATGACTGTGGCTGACTTCTCCCTCACAAATTCTCTTGCTTCTCTTCCACTATCAAAAACTAAACTAAGATTTAGAATATTACGAGTGTGTTCACTAATTTTAATCCCTTTATACTAAGCCTATCAATAAGCTGGAACATGAACTATTTTTCATGACTCTTTGAGCCGACTTTCGTGGCCGGAAGAAAAACTGGCCAAATTCTCCTGGGTAATTTGCCATTGAACATTATGTAACAGCAACAGTATTTGTACGTGCAATCGATCGAGGAGGTAAGCCGAAAGGAGGCGCACTGCAGATTTAAAGTTCTGACTGCAACTCGAGACTCTAGGCAAGTGGTGTGAGAATGACGTTGACCATATGACACGCTATATACTGTTACCTCTTCCTAACGAATATTCGAGATCTCGAAACGACGAACATGCGCATGAAATAGTTTTTACATGTTTGTTAATTGTTGCTTGAGGAAGTTCGTAACAGAATTAACCGTTGAGCGTGAAAGCTCCACTGGTGGACACCAGTTAACAAGAGAGTTGGCTGATTACAGATTGCGTATGCAATAGACTCTTTGTTGATATTCTGTGGCTGAAGCTCTTCAGCATCGACTTGCTTAGCTGGTAGAAGCGTAATTGCTTTCAGCGTTCAGGTACCCTTCAAAGGATGCAGAAATAAATTGGCCTGTACCTTAAAACACTAATATGAAAAATTAAGGATAATTCACTAAAAACACTAAAAATGAAAAATCCGTCGTGGAAATGTCCACTATTGTTTGTCACCTGAAGAATAGTGGGGTCTGACCCAATGGAAATGTAGAAGTCATGGACTATTTTCACTAAGTTTCTTACAAAGTGATTCTACTGTGTATTTGTTTTCTTGGTTACTAGTGCTTTCACTTTTTGAATTAAGTGTAAAGCGTTCGATCTTAAAATATATTATTTTAGACTCGCGAGACCTGGAAAGCCTGTTGTTTCTGGCAAGTTTGGTGGGTTATTTTGGTACTCTACTTGTAAGGGGGTACTTAGAGATTGTAAAATACTGCAACCCTAACTTCCGCAGCAACTTCAAAATGCCCTAGTGTCATACCGCAGTTAAAGTGAGGATTCTATCGACAACACACTTTCAATCATACCGTTTTTCATAATGGCCTAACGTTTGTGTCGCTTTCGGATCAGCCATTACAAGTGGGTCAGGTTGTCACAGTGACACGGTTTAGAAGCACTGCTTCAGGTAGGCTATCTTCTTAAATACTGATATGTTCACATATGTAAAGAGGATACGGCAGAGAACTGGCAGATGGCATATAAGAAGCACAACCGAATCGGTGGTATCTGCAGCTATTTGCCTCAAATAAGGGTGTAAAGTATTACAGCACTGATTGCAGAACTAGTCTGTTCCTCTAAGGATTCATGGAAAATTGTGTCTGTATTAAATTTTGATCTTCCCATAACCTTCTGTGAGGAAATGCAGCCGCTACAAACTGAACTTTCACACCTGCAGTCCCTGAAATCTTTATTCCTGAATGGCTCTTTTAAGTCATGTGTCAATCTTTTTTAAAGTAAATAGTTCATTCATGAAGAATACACCTTTATTTAATTTTATTTGTTTGCAGATAGACTCTAACTCAGGTAGTTACTCTATATGATATTAAAACTACAGTACAATAGTCGTGAGTTTTCTGTAGGAGCGAACATCTGTACGTACTGTTCATGTTGATTTTTTTCCAATGACGAGGACAAGGAGGAAGCAACATTTTATTTCCTCTCCTAACACTCTTAAGTTCCCTTAAAACATGTAATCTCAGTAAGACTAGTTTTTGCAGTATATCCTTTTCTCTCATTAGTCATAGGTCTGTGAATATGGAGCGAATCCATAATACATTCTATGAAATTTTGCTATTGCGACTAATCGAGGTTATCACCTGTGCATTGTGGGGCCGGTGGGCAGTTACTGATCGAAGCAATTGCGGAGGACACATCAAAGGCCAGTAACCACTGCCTTCTACTGGCCATTTATGTACTTTAGATTCTTGAAAGGCAGGATGGGTAGGAAACAGGAAATTTTACAGATACTGATATGGATAAAAGTTGGAAAACAAAATTGTTTGCAATTAGTTGCAAGAAGCTTTTTCCTAAATGTTGAATTCATTCGTGTGCGATCATTTTTTCTTTACTCCCTACACTGTCGCAGTTGAAGTTTTTTGTGTTCTATTCAATGACAAGCTGAGGTGTAAGAAAAGTAGCTCTGAATGTCTTAGGCACGTGGATTGAGTTTTGTGCCTTTGGCAATAATTTTCTATGTCCGGTTTCGCGGAACACATGTTGCACTTCCAGTATGGTGTTCACTAGAAGCAGCACTAGCTCTTCTCCCTTTCCATTTAGTGTAAAGCATGTTGGCTTGGCCGATTCTGAAAAAGCCGCACTGAGACCCCTTTTTAGTTATTCTCGTAAACTATTTATGCAACCTTGAAGAAAGAAAAGAAAACTTGTAAAGAGTTAGTTTTCTCATACGCAGATGTGCTCTAAAGAATGTATTAGTTGTTATCCCCCAAGCGAATACTGGTAATCCCCAACAAGTGCTTGCACTAGGTCTCAGAATTTGGGAAGGGGAGGGGCAATTTACCCCGTCCAAAATAGTTTGAGAGCGATTTGGGTTCAAATGTAGTGATCTCAAGAAGTTGCAACATGAAAAGTCTACTTTTTCCCAACAGGTTTTCCCACCAAGAACGTGAAATTCCCCCACCCGATTTTGAAATCTCCTGGATCGTTGAGGAAAGCGAGGAAATTGGATAATCCCGCTACCTATAAATGTAAACAATGCTCCCAACATGATCCAAAAATCCGTCGTTTACAAAAGTTAGCATTTAATGCTTGGCATCATGCCAAACTTACCACCTATTAAAAAAGGATATTTTCTTGCTGGAAGGGTAATGAAAATTCAAGTCAAAGGCTTGCTAAAAGTCGTCTACATGCCCAAAGCTTCAGTACATGATTTATGCTTATCTTGATTGCCAGATGCCAGGAAATTTAAGTGTCTAGATTTTTTATGTTCTTCTCCCTAGACTCCCCTCCTCAATGTTCCGTACATTTGACAGTCGCAGATACAAATTTTGCCTTCATGGTGTTAGCGTCTGCCCCTTTTGTGAGATCCTGGATCCGCTCCTGGCACCTATGTATATATTCCCCGCAACAGAAATGCTTGTGCACATGCTGTGATAAACTACTGACCTGGATAAGCACCTTAATCTTCCAGGAGCTGCTGCATGTACATCCCTGGTTTGTCTTGCCAAGGTATGAAGCTATTTTTTAGTGTCATATGTGTTGTCATATCATGGACCTAACCTCCCTGGAAAAAACAAAATTAGAAATACCGAATGGCTTGAACATCCATGAGTGAGCTACAGTATTGTACATATTTGCAGGAAAGACAGGATCTTGTTAATTGTGATGCCTTATTAAAATTACAACTTACAACTAGAGTTCCCACATCAGAAATTCTCTGTAAGGCATAATCATCCTAACTGTTAAAAATTTGCAGCCACAAACCCAGTATGGTACCGTTATTTTGAAAGATGTGTTACATATGCAGGCATCTTGATCTAAATCATTTGATTTAAGTCTTGGGGGACCCTCTTGGTGAATTTCATGAGAAAAGATGACTACTACATGGTCGCATGATACAAACTTAACTGCAAAGGCTACACTGCGCATTGTAGCTCCCAGTTGTAACATCTATTATTAGAAACCTCCTCGAAAATTTTACATAATGCTTTTAACTTGACACATCTCCCCCTCCCAGAGAACATTTCGCCAACTTTACCCCTCTTAGAGCAAGTAGCCTACCTTGTCAGGCAACGTGTGCAGGCCTTCCACCCACGCTCCATCCACGCCTCCCCCAGCTATCGTATCACACGCCATGCAACTACCCCACCACCCAGCTACTGTATCACACTCCCTTCGACACTCTAGCAACTGTATGAGCCTGTTTCACGAAAAGGAAAACAAGCCTGTTCAAAACCTTTCAGTTTACACCTAATTGTATAATATTTGCAGTACTATATATTTTCTCGAGACTAAAAGTTCCCGAGGGTTTCAGGCCAGCTCGTAGGGCATCTGCCAAACTTTTGACACTAACCGAAAGGACATTTGTGTACAGCTGTCCCCAAAATGAATTGTAAATATGCCACTATTTTTTTGCTTGACTTGCCCATCCAGGGAGTGTCTGTAATTTTTAAACTGATACTAGCTCTTATGTGATGTGAGCTAGCCGCTGGCTAGCAGGCTCATGTATTTGTCACAACTTCATAAATGTTAATGGACTTCCTGACAATTGTTTACTGTATCAAAACACACAAACACAGGACCTTGATCGTAGCTACAAGCCTAGGCCCTAGCCTGGGATGCATACTCTAGATCTATGGTCTGATACTTAATTCTTCCGATGAATGACAACCGTCCAGAAATCAGAATACAACAGGAGGGCCAAGCTCTCCAACCGTGTGAGGAGTGGGCAGAAATCTGAAGCCTCAATAATGAAATTAAGCATGTGAATGCGCCAAACATTTTGCGATACGGTTGAAGAAATTTGGAGTTTTCTGACGAAAATTTGGGGTTTTTATTGAAGAGAATTCGGACATTTGTTTCTGGTGAAGAATTTGTCTCCTTGAGAGCAAAGTAAGATAAAACTATGGGGAATTAAATCCTGTATTACACCAGTTAAGACGCCCATATGAAATTGCAAAATCTTCCATGCTCCCAAGTCATGCTACAGTAGGATGCTCTTCGGAAATATCAACGACACTGTCTGAGTGTATTGAACTGTGTGTATTTTTGTGGGGCAGAAGTGATTTGTGCAGCTGATGTAACAGGCACAAGCTCCAAGCCTCCAACCTCCCCTTGTAACATCTTTGCAAGGTGGCATGCTCCATGGCCTACTCGATCTTTTATTTTCAGTTTCAGTTCTTGCCTTTCAAAGCTCAGAGTTTCTGAATGACAAACTATTCAGAGTCTATTAACGTTACCTGCCGCAGTTGGTTCAGGCCATAGAGCAAATCCTGCTCTATGGTTCAGGCGTTGTCCTTCCTTTCTTTTACAAAAAGGTATTACAAAAAATACTACTATGCATGGGCATTGCATGTCCAACCTCCAGTGCAGCTGACCCGGGTACTTCGTTGCCGTGTGCTCCGGCACTTGCAAGATCTTGGGTCATTACTGCACCTTGCACTAAAGTAGCAAGACCCAAACTCCTAATATATGGGGAGCGTTGCAGTAATTTCTTCGGATGCAATTAACTCTCAATATTCCAACTTACAGATGGATGAGTACTTATATTTGGGGGTTAGAAGGATAAGTGAAAATTTAACCCCCGTTTGACTTTCACAGAGTAATGAGCGTATGCGAGTCGAGTTCTAAGACAAAGGAAGTTATGTTGTGTTGACGGGTACACTTCACTAGGCGTATAGTTGGCTCGGTGGTCGAGTCAAAGATACCATATCTTTGGTACGAGTAACTTATACAATTCAGGTTATTTCTATTAGTTGATATACCGGTTTCTGTCTCGAGACCGAATTTTTACATCGATGTTATTGGTTTAAATTTGCCAGGCACATGAAACTGGTATTAAATCTTTCTCTTAAAAATGTATGCATTTTCTTAAAGTAGGTATAACACGGCCAAATTAACTTTCGTGTATTGCAAGATTGGGTACAGTATTGCATAAATATCATTTCATACACGATTAAGACCTCTGCAATTCGGCATAAATAAAATCTGAAGGAAAAGTACAAAAATCCAATTTCGAAAAATGCCACACAGGTCACCTGACTGTTACGACGCAATTGGAGACACAAACTTTGCGTTATATAAGGACGCGTATCTAGATATGGAACTAATACAATGAAGTTATCATAGCAACTTCATGAGAAGGCTTACATCACAATACCTGCTCAACATACAGAGCGCAAAGCGTGAACCGAGCTGGGGTTTCGATGCATATCATTGGCCAATATGCAGGCGTGCATATGCGCGCTCGTGTTTTAGCTTCCTTACATAAGCCTCAGTTCTGCTTTTGTGCACAAAGAACGACGTCGTCGCGCCGTACAGAGAAGCTATGCACATGTAACAAGTACGCCTCTGTTCATTTGACGATGTTGTTGAGAATACCAGGGAGCCACCGAGCAGCGATGCGTCATTCACAATCTGGTCACTGGTCTCACGCGCTGCTCTAGTATCGTAGCACGTGTTTGCAATGATGTACCAGCTAACGCGGGTCAGCATGCACATGATTCGGTGTGTAGAACAATGGATGGGCTGGCCTACAGATGTGTTGCTAACCGTGCCTCCAATGACGTCACGTCTTGAGACGCGCTCACATACTTTTTTGCCTTTCGGATTGTAGATGGGCTGAGCCTGGCCTGTAATTGGGAACTTACATGGTCGTATTTCACTTCATATGGACGTAATTTAGTTCGGAAAACATTCGTTTTATTTAAAGCTGTACCCACAGCTTACTTACAGAGAAACTTTCTTTGGCCATGTCATACCCACTTTAAACGTGTCAAAGAAAGAAACGAGTTAAAATGATAAAGCAGATAGTAAATCGTCGCAAATATTGAACATGACTTTTATTGAAATTGACTTCATCAATTGGCAGGTATTCCAATACGTCCACAACAATTTCAACCAATCAGAATATGTGAAAAATTCAAGCAATATACGGTACACTGTATTTGGTGACGACGTATTTGCAGACTTGAACCAATTGGTGGAAACTGGGCCGTTAAACCTCATCTAACTAACTAACTTTAATGAATGCAGGATATGTGTGCCAGTTTGGAATGTGTTGCATTCGATTCCTCCAGTATTACACGTGCTAATCCACCTGTCACTCAAACCTTGTCCCACCTTGTATTTCTTTTAAAACCTTTGGGACAACCTATTGTGTACTCAGTAGATTTATTTGCTTAAAGTAAAAAAAAAATCATTACAGAATAGCCAAATGTTCTGAAGGTAACGTCATTTTCCCAAGTTTGCAAAGGAGCGCCCAGTTAGGGTGGTTAATTAGCCTCCATCTAGATCTCCCCCCTTTTACAGGGAGCATAGCATTCGCGTACTGGAGGCCTATGCGGCAGACGGTGACTTTGTTATGACTTAGTTGTTATTAAACAGTGTTTCAATGCGTAGTTTTGCATTAAGCAGAAACTGATTTCGAAATAGTTTAGTTTAGAATTCAGTGAAATGAGAATCATCGTAAAAGAAACCAGATAGCTTACGAAGTAGTTACATTTCCTTCCGAACATTCAACGAGGAACGGGACCACACATGATAGACCTTTGCCGGAGAAGTCTGAGGGTCGAGAGGTGGGTGAGTTACGTTTGTTGTCCTTTCGGGGACGTATGATGTTCTTTTGGGGACGTAGCTCCGGGGGGGGGGGGCAGAACTCCTTCGAGAGTAATGTTTGGTTTCGCCCCATGGCTCTTCGCCAGAGAGTTTACTATCTTCTTTCCCTTTCATTTCTCTTCCTGAACAGCATTGTTAACATGAAACTTACCGGTTACTTATTGGTTTCTTGTCAACATGAAACATCTTTCAGTTTTGTAGTTCAAACGGACCGTCACGAGTTTCATAATAAAGTTGTTGTGTTTACTTTTAAATGCAGTCTGGACATTTCACTAACACTTTTGAGAATCATAATCTGAGTATGATTGACTAAAGTTTTACTTCTTTTCACCTTAATGATGTTCTAATAACTTGACATCAAGGAGCGACAAGTGGTTTTCGATTTCTACCCACAAAATACAAGTTGTTGTTCTTTGAATGGAACATACACGTAAGTATGGGAGAGAAAACGTTTGCCCGTTTTCAAAGTGTGACCTGTGTTGACTTTCAACGACGTTTTTCCTCAGAGTAAAATAGTACGATTGTTTGCACCATGTAAGACAGATAGGCCTATCTGTTCACTACGAGACTCTAGGCATACCCCGTTCTACAGGTTTCAGCAGTTGACCTATTACCCCCACTAACATAGTGAAGTTCTCTTACCTAACAGAAGCCACATTCCTATCAAGAAGGTTGTTCATCAAAATTTACCTACTTGGCATATCATGTTAACAATATTTTAATATTTGAAACTGTTGACCTCCAATGACCTTTTACATCAGAGTAAAATAGTACCGGTACGGTTGTCCAGCACCACGTACTGACGTAAGCGAGAGAGGCCTACTTATCAAGTATGATATCCACGTTTCCCTTTAGGCCTGGGTATACCCTGTTGTAGAGTCTCAGCGGTTTTACATAACGATGAATAACCCTTACCACCACTTATATGATTCTTTTCCTACCCCAAAAGACACACTCCAATCAAAAGTCATGTTTATCAAAGTTCCCTATACCTGACATAGTGTGGTTAAAGTATTAAAAAAGTTGACAACCATTGAACTCCAATGATTTTTGACCTACACAAGAAGATTAGTGTTGTTTTCTCAAAAAGAAAAGTCTATGTATCAAATTTGAAAAAAAAAATCCATCGTTGCTGCTTTGAAGTAGGATGTTTACAAGCTGGGAATTGTAAACACATTTACAAACGTACGTGCACAGCAAAAGTAAACTGGCACTGGCACACTTGGCCGTAGCCTGGGCGAAATCGCACTCAAGGGGGCATTCCGTGACACTCTCTCAGCGGCGAATCAAGTGGCATGCCTGAAGACAGTGGACACCTTTTCTTTTTTTTCTCCTGTATAAGCAGGGGTGCCATCCTGGTAGAGGGTAATGAGGGTGTAGTACATGTAAGGCCTTGTTTAGATGCAAAATTGTGCTATCGTTATCAAAACTTTGAACTGATTGTATCTTTACAAATTGTCAATATTCTGTGATATTCTTTCTTTAAATGGATATATAGTTAGAGGTGCTGTCTAAGGGCAGGGTAAAACACCCGTCACTCTTTGAGAAAATTTTGCCTATGTGAGGTCGCTTGGATGTAAAATGGTGCTAACTGCCTATGCCATTGAAATTAAAAGTTCACTGGGTCTATCTAATTATGATTGAAGGTAATCATAAGCTACCTTCTCTTTAGCCAGAGTGTTACTGGTTCATATAAGTGTGTGTCCTGTCTCATAGGAGGAGCAGGGTTCTGTCGTCAGGAAGAGAAACTCAGCTTAGGACGGGTCCACGGTGGCAGTCCGGGGATTTTCCCGGGAAAATTTGGGGAAAGGGAAGCTCTAATATGCAATTTCTTATGTTTTGAATCATAATTTGGACAGTGAAACCTTCAGCATTGCATTATTTTTCTCAAGTAGGCCATCATCCATTTACAATTTGAAAATAGCAGGGGGAGAATTATCCCTCTGCCCCGCACAGGCTACGTACGTCCCTGGCACATGTGCCATATTGAATGCACACACTGTCCTTTGTCCTCAGGATTAGGCAATGAATTAAAAGTGACATGTGTTACTTAATTTTAATATGTAAATATGAGCATCTGGAAACATCATGCATAATCCCCAACAAGTGAACTTTTGTTTTTATAATCCCAGTGACCGTCTGGAATTTGATGGCACATAAGTACCATAATCTCGTAAATCTGGTATGGCCTTCTCTAATCGTTCGTGCAGATGGACCCATTTCCTGGTACGCTGTCCAAATCCAAGTTGAGGGTTTCTATCTTAACAGTCACTCTTATGGCATCAATCATAACATCATATTACAAAAAAAAGCATAGAGATTAGTTATGATATAAAAAGTTGACCTGTATTCAAGTCCCCCTTGGTCATATGGTGGGAAGTGCAGCCACCGGCCTTAGTATGTTATCATGCTAACAAAAAAATAAAATAAATGACTTCATGTCATAATTACTTTGTCATTTTACCTATAAGGCTTTGTCTGTCAATGAATATTTTACATGCTTTTTCCAAAGTCCCTTATTCGACTTCCTGGGGAAGAGCCAAGCAAATGTTACCCCCGGAGTTCTACCCCCTAGAAGAGCTAGATCCGAGAAAGGACCACAAACTTTACTGTCCAACCTATCGACCCTCAGATCTCTACATCAAGGGTCTGCTATGCCTGGACCCGTTCTAGACTGACTGAAAAGAACGCATACTACACATGATCGTAGCTGAAAGGTCGACAAGCCTTTATTTTCCAAATACAATGAAAGTTCTACCTAGAAATGAAACAAGGTCGACAAGCCTTTGTATTTTCCAAATAAAATGAAAGTTCTACCTAGAAATGAAACTGTAGATGTAAACTTTCATTTTCCTTTTGTGAATTTATAGGAAATTGCTTTACGAGAGTAATAAGGACTTCAATGTAATATAATACGTGTAAAAAATTAATTTTATAAGTGCTTTACGATATTCCCCTTTTGTACCGTCAAGAGCTGTAACGCAGCAACTATACAAAACAAGAGTAGACGAACGACAGAACAGGGTATTATTTCATCAGTATAAATCAGCGAGCTATAATTGATCTCGCACTCCTTGTCCAAAAAGGATCATCCAACTACCACCAGCCTCGCGTGACTCAGAACAGGTACATGAACGAAACAGGCAAAGTAGAGGTAAGAAATCAAAGTCTCCAAAAGGCACTAAAACATGAGGTTAAGGGCTTAAAGGGAAAATGCAGTCCCCTAATTTGAAGTAGTGTACCCTGGTACACTAGTTCAGGAATGGCTCCTATCAATCATGTGACAATATTTTTACTTGTTGTTACTTATTTCCTAAATTTATGCAGAATAACTCATTGGTTTACCCTCAATATTCAATGATTTTACAAAGGAACATTATGAAAATACTTGTGAGAATAATAAGAGGAGATCTGTAAGATTTAGCAATTTAAAAAAAAGGGGGGACTGCCTTCTCCCTTTAATGATTTTAATTCGTCACAAGACCTCATGGAATGTATCAAGGGTAATTTATTTTTCACACATCATGTCAAATAAATGATGCAGTCAACCCACATTTTGTTTATATTTATGCCAGAATAGTTGTAAGTAGTAATGCCTTACTTAACATTAATCAAAAATTCTAAAGCACAAATTTTAAAGTATAAATAAGATATTAATTACTCTGGCTTTTTCAGGGTATTGAAAATAGTTTAGACTGATGACGTTAATGTTCCCGCCATAAGAATTCCTAAAACTGATTTCTCTTAACAGAGGAAAGGTGGATATGACGTAAGTAGCAAGAATTCAAACGTAGCTGTAGCTGTCAGTATTGCGAGTCCGTGCCCTCACCGATTGCGCTGCAAGCCGAGCTTCCGGTGAACGATGTTAAACATTATTAGTACAGACCTTATCTCTATGCGTGACCCTATCACTATCCGTGTCCGTACCACGTATATAACCCTATCCCTATCCCCATCCGCACCTCTAAATTACACCCAGGTGCAGTATTAACTGTTCATGGTATAGTCCATGCGAAGAAATTATACTACAAGTCAGT